>CAKKTJ010000109.1:17500-136285 GCA_920618645.1 Peronospora belbahrii | reverse complement strand
ACGTCATCGCTATATCGGTCATCATTGCTTTATTGGACATCATCGCGTTATCGGACGTCATCATAACGTCCGAAACATTTAGATGGTTGGCTGTGACGAAGGACATCATGTACACAATAGCGATAGCGGTGACGGTACTTGTAATCTTCATCGTGGTAAAGCTGAAGTCGACTTGAGTAGTTGGAGTCCAATCGAACAATGACAGCGGAACTGTAAGCAAGCATTGAAGTCCATGTATAAACCATCAAGCAAGCTGAAAAAAGTCATTTGTCTGAGGACAATTCGCTGACTTTGCAGACTAAAGCAGAGATATCTATACTCGTTTCACGATCTGTGAAGAAGTTGAGAGATTTCTTGAGTTTGTGTCATCGAACCAATGACATCCACTGCCAAGACCTAACAGAAAACATTTCTAGGAAAAGAGGTGGATCAAGATGTGTCTAAAAGATATAGTACCATCAGACGACTCGAACACATGAAGACGTCGACACATGAAGACTTCTTTTGCGATCACCGTTGCACTCTCCCCCTGAGTGCTCTCGCCTGTGGTAAAGAAGTTTCCTGCCAACGATGCCACAAGTGAGACCAAGACCGAGAGCTACCATTACGGTGGCAGTGGTGGATACTACGGAGGTCGTGACCATGGAGGTCGTGGCCGCTACGGAGGCGGCTTTTGCAAAGGTCCTTGGTAATACTGTAGTAGCCTTCTCCTACTTCAAGCTAGCTAACCAATGTACAAGAGATCATTTTCCAGTGAACAGTCTAACCATTTTATCATCAACTTGCCTTCGACTTTGACATGGCAACGTATGTAGAAAGAATAGTTACTTTTGAGCTCATACATTTTCCCCTCACCAACTCTATTTTAAACACCGTACTAGTAAACGATGGTGATACACTCTGTCTGACTTAACCACATGTGATAATAGGACACCTTCAGTGACTACTAGATACAGCAAAGCAATAACACCATGTCGTGCATGCTTTGAGTTCAGGCAGCATCCAACTTTCAAGATCAACGAAAGAATGAATGCTTTCAAAGCCAAAAAAGCTATCACAACATGACTCGTAAACTACAAGAATGGGACTCAAACGGTCGGAGTATCGGCATTAGCCCTCAATGTGTCATATAACATTGCATAACGGACAATCAGCGGCTTCTCAAACAAATTATGACAGCCGAATGGCATGGATAGATTCAATATGGCTTCATCGCTGATTGATTTACGACAAGCCTGAAACAGAGCTATAAACTGTTAAACTATCGCATAGCAAGCAACGCGGTGAAGAATCCGTACTTTAGGCCGACATAGCGGGAGCTTCATGTGGCGTCATCGGCGAGATAGGAGCTGCAGCGGGGACAGCGACATCTGCTGTCCCTGAGGTGGCAACGGGGGGGGGGGGGGGGGGGGGGGGGGGGGGGGGGGGGGGGGGGGGAAAGAAAGGGGGAGGGGGAGGGGAGGGGAGAAAAAAAAAAAAAAAAAAAAAAAAAAAAAAAAAAAACCCCCCCCCCCCAAAAAAAAAAAAAAAAAAAAAAAAAAAAAGGGGGCCCCCCCCCCCTTCTGCAAAAAAAAAAAAAAAAAGGAGGGAGGGGAGGGAGGGGGGGGTGGTTTTTTTTTTTGGGGAGAGAAAAAAGAGGTTTTTTTTTGTGGGGGGGTGGGTTTTTCCCCTTCCTGGTTGGGGGGGGGGTTTTTTTTGTGGGGGGGGGGGTTTTTTTTTTTTTTTTTTTCTTTGGGTGGGTTGTTTTTTGGGGGGGGGGGGGTTATTTTTTTTTTTTTTTTTTTTTTTTTGGAAAAAAAAAAGGGTTGTTGTGGGGGGGGGGGTTTTTTTTTTTGGGTTTGGGGGGGGGGGGGTTGTTTTTGTTGGGGGGGGGGTTTGTTTTTGTTTTTTTTTTTTTTGGGAGTGGGTTTTTTTTTGGGGTTTTTTTAAAATTCCAAAAAATTTTTTTGGTTGTTTTTGAAAAAAGAAATTTTTTAAAAAAAAGAGAAAGGGGTGAGGGTACTTGTAATCTTCATCGTGGTAAAGCTGAAGTCGACTTGAGTAGTTGGAGTCCAATCGAACAATGACAGCGGAACTGTAAGCAAGCATTGAAGTCCATGTATAAACCATCAAGCAAGCTGAAAAAAGTCATTTGTCTGAGGACAATTCGCTGACTTTGCAGACTAAAGCAGAGATATCTATACTCGTTTCACGATCTGTGAAGAAGTTGAGAGATTTCTTGAGTTTGTGTCATCGAACCAATGACATCCACTGCCAAGACCTAACAGAAAACATTTCTAGGAAAAGAGGTGGATCAAGATGTGTCTAAAAGATATAGTACCATCAGACGACTCGAACACATGAAGACTTCTTTTGCGATCACCGTTGCACTCTCCCCCTGAGTGCTCTCGCCTGTGGTAAAGAATTTTCCTGCCAACGATGCCACAAGTGAGACCAAGACCGAGAGCTACCATTACGGTGGCAGTGGTGGATACTACGGAGGTCGTGACCATGGAGGTCGTGGCCGCTACGGAGGCGGCTTTTGCAAAGGTCCTTGGTAATACTGTAGTAGCCTTCTCCTACTTCAAGCTAGCTAACCAATGTACAAGAGATCATTTTCCAGTGAACAGTCTAACCATTTTATCATCAACTTGCCTTCGACTTTGACATGGCAACGTATGTAGAAAGAATAGTTACTTTTGAGCTCATACATTTTCCCCTCACCAACTCTATTTTAAACACCGTACTAGTAAACGATGGTGATACACTCTGTCTGACTTAACCACATGTGATAATAGGACACCTTCAGTGACTACTAGATACAGCAAAGCAATAACATCATGTCGTGCATGCTTTGAGTTCAGGCAGCATCCAACTTTCAAGATCAACGAAAGAATGAATGCTTTCAAAGCCAAAAAAGCTATCACAACATGACTCGTAAACTACAAGAATGGGACTCAAACGGTCGGAGTATCGGCATTAGCCCTCAATGTGTCATATAACATTGCATAACGGACAATCAGCGGCTTCTCAAACAAATTATGACAGCCGAATGGCATGGATAGATTCAATATGGCTTCATCGCTGATTGATTTACGACAAGCCTGAAACAGAGCTATAAACTGTTAAACTATCGCATAGCAAGCAACGCGGTGAAGAATCCGTACTTTAGGCCGACATAGCGGGAGCTTCATGTGGCGTCATCGGCGAGATAGGAGCTGCAGCGGGGACAGCGACATCTGCTGTCCCTGAGGTGGCAACAGGAGCTACAGCTGGAGCAGGAGTGCCAAATGTAGAAGGAGACATAATAGCTGCAGGCACTGCTGCACCCAACAAGCCTACAATGTGACCGGACAAAGCACCCGTGTCACCACTCCTTGCAGCCGAAATGACACCCGCGGCATGGGAGAGCATGGCCGAGTTCGTCGCAATGTTTGTCAAGAGTACGAAGAGATCGTCGATACTCATGGAGCTGGCTGTACTCGCCTCCGGGCTGCTCGACAGCATCTCTTTGATGGTGTGCGCAAGCTTCACTCGATCGCTCTTCGAGATGAGGATGTTGCTCTTGGTGATGAGAATATTGTTACCATTTGCGTCCACCTTATTGCTGACAACACCAACGGTCACTGGTAAGGCAGTGCTTTTTCCGCGCATAGTAGGCATAGTGGATATGGTTTGGTCTGCAGAGACCATGGCTTGACTGGAATTTGTATCGGAAGTCAGCGCGTTATCGGACGTCATCGCTATATCGGTCATCATTGCTTTGTTGGACATCATCGCGTTATCGGACGTCATCATAACGTCCGAAACATTTAGATGGTTGGCTGTGACGAAGGACATCATGTACACAATAGCGATAGCGGTGACGGTACTTGTAATCTTCATCGTGGTAAAGCTGAAGTCGACTTGAGTAGTTGGAGTCCAATCGAACAATGACAGCGGAACTGTAAGCAAGCATTGAAGTCCATGTATAAACCATCAAGCAAGCTGAAAAAAGTCATTTGTCTGAGGACAATTCGCTGACTTTGCAGACTAAAGCAGAGATATCTATACTCGTTTCACGATCTGTGAAGAAGTTGAGAGATTTCTTGAGTTTGTGTCATCGAACCAATGACATCCACTGCCAAGACCTAACAGAAAACATTTCTAGGAAAAGAGGTGGATCAAGATGTGTCTAAAAGATATAGTGGAAAAAAATGACCATCAGACGACTCGAACACATGAAGACTTCTTTTGCGATCACCGTTGCACTCTCCCCCTGAGTGCTCTCGCCTGTGGTAAAGAATTTTCCTGCCAACGATGCCACAAGTGAGACCAAGACCGAGAGCTACCATTACGGTGGCAGTGGTGGATACTACGGAGGTCGTGACCATGGAGGTCGTGGCCGCTACGGAGGCGGCTTTTGCAAAGGTCCTTGGTAATACTGTAGTAGCCTTCTCCTACTTCAAGCTAGCTAACCAATGTACAAGAGATCATTTTCCAGTGAACAGTCTAACCATTTTATCATCAACTTGCCTTCGACTTTGACATGGCAACGTATGTAGAAAGAATAGTTACTTTTGAGCTCATACATTTTCCCCTCACCAACTCTATTTTAAACACCGTACTAGTAAACGATGGTGATACACTCTGTCTGACTTAACCACATGTGATAATAGGACACCTTCAGTGACTACTAGATACAGCAAAGCAATAACATCATGTCGTGCATGCTTTGAGTTCAGGCAGCATCCAACTTTCAAGATCAACGAAAGAATGAATGCTTTCAAAGCCAAAAAAGCTATCACAACATGACTCGTAAACTACAAGAATGGGACTCAAACGGTCGGAGTATCGGCATTAGCCCTCAATGTGTCATATAACATTGCATAACGGACAATCAGCGGCTTCTCAAACAAATTATGACAGCCGAATGGCATGGATAGATTCAATATGGCTTCATCGCTGATTGATTTACGACAAGCCTGAAACAGTGCTATAAACTGTTAAACTATCGCATAGCAAGCAACGCGGTGAAGAATCCGTACTTTAGGCCGACATAGCGGGAGCTTCATGTGGCGTCATCGGCGAGATAGGAGCTGCAGCGGGGACAGCGACATCTGCTGTCCCTGAGGTGGCAACAGGAGCTACAGCTGGAGCAGGAGTGCCAAATGTAGAAGAAGACATAATAGCTGCAGGCACTGCTGCACCCAACAAGCCTACAATGTGGCCGGACAAAGCACCCGTGTCACCACTCCTTGCAGCCGAAATGACACCCGCGGCATGGGAGAGCATGGCCGAGTTCGTCGCAATGTTTGTCAAGAGTACGAAGAGATCGTCGATACTCATGGAGCTGGCTGTACTCGCCTCCGGGCTGCTCGACAGCATCTCTTTGATGGTGTGCGCAAGCTTCACTCGATCGCTCTTCGAGATGAGGATGTTGCTCTTGGTGATGAGAATATTGTTACCATTTGCGTCCACCTTATTGCTGACAACACCAACGGTCACTGGTAAGGCAGTGCTTTTTCCGCGCATAGTAGGCATAGTGGATATGGTTTGGTCTGCAGAGACCATGGCTTGACTGGAATTTGTATCGGAAGTCAGCGCGTTATCGGACGTCATCGCTATATCGGTCATCATTGCTTTGTTGGACATCATCGCGTTATCGGACGTCATCATAACGTCCGAAACATTTAGATGGTTGGCTGTGACGAAGGACATCATGTACACAATAGCGATAGCGGTGACGGTACTTGTAATCTTCATCGTGGTAAAGCTGAAGTCGACTTGAGTAGTTGGAGTCCAATCGAACAATGACAGCGGAACTGTAAGCAAGCATTGAAGTCCATGTATAAACCATCAAGCAAGCTGAAAAAAGTCATTTGTCTGAGGACAATTCGCTGACTTTGCAGACTAAAGCAGAGATATCTATACTCGTTTCACGATCTGTGAAGAAGTTGAGAGATTTCTTGAGTTTGTGTCATCGAACCAATGACATCCACTGCCAAGACCTAACAGAAAACATTTCTAGGAAAAGAGGTGGATCAAGATGTGTCTAAAAGATATAGTACCATCAGACGACTCGAACACATGAAGACTTCTTTTGCGATCACCGTTGCACTCTCCCCCCTGAGTGCTCTCGCCTGTGGTAAAGAATTTTCCTGCCAACGATGCCACAAGTGAGACCAAGACCGAGAGCTACCATTACGGTGGCAGTGGTGGATACTACGGAGGTCGTGACCATGGAGGTCGTGGCCGCTACGGAGGCGGCTTTTGCAAAGGTCCTTGGTAATACTGTAGTAGCCTTCTCCTACTTCAAGCTAGCTAACCAATGTACAAGAGATCATTTTCCAGTGAACAGTCTAACCATTTTATCATCAACTTGCCTTCGACTTTGACATGGCAACGTATGTAGAAAGAATAGTTACTTTTGAGCTCATACATTTCCCCTCACCAACTCTATTTTAAACACCGTACTAGTAAACGATGGTGATACACTCTGTCTGACTTAACCACATGTGATAATAGGACACCTTCAGTGACTACTAGATACAGCAAAGCAATAACATCATGTCGTGCATGCTTTGAGTTCAGGCAGCATCCAACTTTCAAGATCAACGAAAGAATGAATGCTTTCAAAGCCAAAAAAGCTATCACAACATGACTCGTAAACTACAAGAATGGGACTCAAACGGTCGGAGTATCGGCATTAGCCCTCAATGTGTCATATAACATTGCATAACGGACAATCAGCGGCTTCTCAAACAAATTATGACAGCCGAATGGCATGGATAGATTCAATATGGCTTCATCGCTGATTGATTTACGACAAGCCTGAAACAGAGCTATAAACTGTTAAACTATCGCATAGCAAGCAACGCGGTGAAGAATCCGTACTTTAGGCCGACATAGCGGGAGCTTCATGTGGCGTCATCGGCGAGATAGGAGCTGCAGCGGGGACAGCGACATCTGCTGTCCCTGAGGTGGCAACAGGAGCTACAGCTGGAGCAGGAGTGCCAAATGTAGAAGGAGACATAATAGCTGCAGGCACTGCTGCACCCAACAAGCCTACAATGTGACCGGACAAAGCACCCGTGTCACCACTCCTTGCAGCCGAAATGACACCCGCGGCATGGGAGAGCATGGCCGAGTTCGTCGCAATGTTTGTCAAGAGTACGAAGAGATCGTCGATACTCATGGAGCTGGCTGTACTCGCCTCCGGGCTGCTCGACAGCATCTCTTTGATGGTGTGCGCAAGCTTCACTCGATCGCTCTTCGAGATGAGGATGTTGCTCTTGGTGATGAGAATATTGTTACCATTTGCGTCCACCTTATTGCTGACAACACCAACGGTCACTGGTAAGGCAGTGCTTTTTCCGCGCATAGTAGGCATAGTGGATATGGTTTGGTCTGCAGAGACCATGGCTTGACTGGAATTTGTATCGGAAGTCAGCGCGTTATCGGACGTCATCGCTATATCGGTCATCATTGCTTTGTTGGACATCATCGCGTTATCGGACGTCATCATAACGTCCGAAACATTTAGATGGTTGGCTGTGACGAAGGACATCATGTACACAATAGCGATAGCGGTGACGGTACTTGTAATCTTCATCGTGGTAAAGCTGAAGTCGACTTGAGTAGTTGGAGTCCAATCGAACAATGACAGCGGAACTGTAAGCAAGCATTGAAGTCCATGTATAAACCATCAAGCAAGCTGAAAAAAGTCATTTGTCTGAGGACAATTCGCTGACTTTGCAGACTAAAGCAGAGATATCTATACTCGTTTCACGATCTGTGAAGAAGTTGAGAGATTTCTTGAGTTTGTGTCATCGAACCAATTACATCCACTGCCAAGACCTAACAGAAAACATTTCTAGGAAAAGAGGTGGATCAAGATGTGTCTAAAAGATATAGTACCATCAGACGACTCGAACACATGAAGACTTCTTTTGCGATCACCGTTGCACTCTCCCCCTGAGTGCTCTCGCCTGTGGTAAAGAATTTTCCTGCCAACGATGCCACAAGTGAGACCAAGACCGAGAGCTACCATTACGGTGGCAGTGGTGGATACTACGGAGGTCGTGACCATGGAGGTCGTGGCCGCTACGGAGGCGGCTTTTGCAAAGGTCCTTGGTAATACTGTAGTAGCCTTCTCCTACTTCAAGCTAGCTAACCAATGTACAAGAGATCATTTTCCAGTGAACAGTCTAACCATTTTATCATCAACTTGCCTTCGACTTTGACATGGCAACGTATGTAGAAAGAATAGTTACTTTTGAGCTCATACATTTCCCCTCACCAACTCTATTTTAAACACCGTACTAGTAAACGATGGTGATACACTCTGTCTGACTTAACCACATGTGATAATAGGACACCTTCAGTGACTACTAGATACAGCAAAGCAATAACATCATGTCGTGCATGCTTTGAGTTCAGGCAGCATCCAACTTTCAAGATCAACGAAAGAATGAATGCTTTCAAAGCCAAAAAAGCTATCACAACATGACTCGTAAACTACAAGAATGGGACTCAAACGGTCGGAGTATCGGCATTAGCCCTCAATGTGTCATATAACATTGCATAACGGACAATCAGCGGCTTCTCAAACAAATTATGACAGCCGAATGGCATGGATAGATTCAATATGGCTTCATCGCTGATTGATTTACGACAAGCCTGAAACAGAGCTATAAACTGTTAAACTATCGCATAGCAAGCAACGCGGTGAAGAATCCGTACTTTAGGCCGACATAGCGGGAGCTTCATGTGGCGTCATCGGCGAGATAGGAGCTGCAGCGGGGACAGCGACATCTGCTGTCCCTGAGGTGGCAACAGGAGCTACAGCTGGAGCAGGAGTGCCAAATGTAGAAGGAGACATAATAGCTGCAGGCACTGCTGCACCCAACAAGCCTACAATGTGGCCGGACAAAGCACCCGTGTCACCACTCCTTGCAGCCGAAATGACACCCGCGGCATGGGAGAGCATGGCCGAGTTCGTCGCAATGTTTGTCAAGAGTACGAAGAGATCGTCGATACTCATGGAGCTGGCTGTACTCGCCTCCGGGCTGCTCGACAGCATCTCTTTGATGGTGTGCGCAAGCTTCACTCGATCGCTCTTCGAGATGAGGATGTTGCTCTTGGTGATGAGAATATTGTTACCATTTGCGTCCACCTTATTGCTGACAACACCAACGGTCACTGGTAAGGCAGTGCTTTTTCCGCGCATAGTAGGCATAGTGGATATGGTTTGGTCTGCAGAGACCATGGCTTGACTGGAATTTGTATCGGAAGTCAGCGCGTTATCGGACGTCATCGTTTTTGATTCGCGTTTCGACTCTATAACGTCCGAAACATTTAGATGGTTGGCTGTGACGAAGGACATCATGTACACAATAGCGATAGCGGTGACGGTACTTGTAATCTTCATCGTGGTAAAGCTGAAGTCGACTTGAGTAGTTGGAGTCCAATCGAACAATGACAGCGGAACTGTAAGCAAGCATTGAAGTCCATGTATAAACCATCAAGCAAGCTGAAAAAAGTCATTTGTCTGAGGACAATTCGCTGACTTTGCAGACTAAAGCAGAGATATCTATACTCGTTTCACGATCTGTGAAGAAGTTGAGAGATTTCTTGAGTTTGTGTCATCGAACCAATGACATCCACTGCCAAGACCTAACAGAAAACATTTCTAGGAAAAGAGGTGGATCAAGATGTGTCTAAAAGATATAGTACCATCAGACGACTCGAACACATGAAGACTTCTTTTGCGATCACCGTTGCACTCTCCCCCCTGAGTGCTCTCGCCTGTGGTAAAGAATTTTCCTGCCAACGATGCCACAAGTGAGACCAAGACCGAGAGCTACCATTACGGTGGCAGTGGTGGATACTACGGAGGTCGTGACCATGGAGGTCGTGGCCGCTACGGAGGCGGCTTTTGCAAAGGTCCTTGGTAATACTGTAGTAGCCTTCTCCTACTTCAAGCTAGCTAACCAATGTACAAGAGATCATTTTCCAGTGAACAGTCTAACCATTTTATCATCAACTTGCCTTCGACTTTGACATGGCAACGTATGTAGAAAGAATAGTTACTTTTGAGCTCATACATTTTCCCCTCACCAACTCTATTTTAAACACCGTACTAGTAAACGATGGTGATACACTCTGTCTGACTTAACCACATGTGATAATAGGACACCTTCAGTGACTACTAGATACAGCAAAGCAATAACACCATGTCGTGCATGCTTTGAGTTCAGGCAGCATCCAACTTTCAAGATCAACGAAAGAATGAATGCTTTCAAAGCCAAAAAAGCTATCACAACATGACTCGTAAACTACAAGAATGGGACTCAAACGGTCGGAGTATCGGCATTAGCCCTCAATGTGTCATATAACATTGCATAACGGACAATCAGCGGCTTCTCAAACAAATTATGACAGCCGAATGGCATGGATAGATTCAATATGGCTTCATCGCTGATTGATTTACGACAAGCCTGAAACAGAGCTATAAACTGTTAAACT
Source organism: Peronospora belbahrii (assembly GCA_920618645.1). Lineage (NCBI taxonomy): Eukaryota > Oomycota > Peronosporomycetes > Peronosporales > Peronosporaceae > Peronospora > Peronospora belbahrii. Next base: position 125,797 of record CAKKTJ010000109.1, on the reverse strand, counting down.
ATCGCATAGCAAGCAACGCGGTGAAGAATCCGTACTTTAGGCCGACATAGCGGGAGCTTCATGTGGCGTCATCGGCGAGATAGGAGCTGCAGCGGGGACAGCGACATCTGCTGTCCCTGAGGTGGCAACAGGAGCTACAGCTGGAGCAGGAGTGCCAAATGTAGAAGGAGACATAATAGCTGCAGGCACTGCTGCACCCAACAAGCCTACAATGTGACCGGACAAAGCACCCGTGTCACCACTCCTTGCAGCCGAAATGACACCCGCGGCATGGGAGAGCATGGCCGAGTTCGTCGCAATGTTTGTCAAGAGTACGAAGAGATCGTCGATACTCATGGAGCTGGCTGTACTCGCCTCCGGGCTGCTCGACAGCATCTCTTTGATGGTGTGCGCAAGCTTCACTCGATCGCTCTTCGAGATGAGGATGTTGCTCTTGGTGATGAGAATATTGTTACCATTTGCGTCCACCTTATTGCTGACAACACCAACGGTCACTGGTAAGGCAGTGCTTTTTCCGCGCATAGTAGGCATAGTGGATATGGTTTGGTCTGCAGAGACCATGGCTTGACTGGAATTTGTATCGGAAGTCAGCGCGTTATCGGACGTCATCGCTATATCGGTCATCATTGCTTTGTTGGACATCATCGCGTTATCGGACGTCATCATAACGTCCGAAACATTTAGATGGTTGGCTGTGACGAAGGACATCATGTACACAATAGCGATAGCGGTGACGGTACTTGTAATCTTCATCGTGGTAAAGCTGAAGTCGACTTGAGTAGTTGGAGTCCAATCGAACAATGACAGCGGAACTGTAAGCAAGCATTGAAGTCCATGTATAAACCATCAAGCAAGCTGAAAAAAGTCATTTGTCTGAGGACAATTCGCTGACTTTGCAGACTAAAGCAGAGATATCTATACTCGTTTCACGATCTGTGAAGAAGTTGAGAGATTTCTTGAGTTTGTGTCATCGAACCAATGACATCCACTGCCAAGACCTAACAGAAAACATTTCTAGGAAAAGAGGTGGATCAAGATGTGTCTAAAAGATATAGTACCATCAGACGACTCGAACACATGAAGACTTCTTTTGCGATCACCGTTGCACTCTCCCCCTGAGTGCTCTCGCCTGTGGTAAAGAATTTTCCTGCCAACGATGCCACAAGTGAGACCAAGACCGAGAGCTACCATTACGGTGGCAGTGGTGGATACTACGGAGGTCGTGACCATGGAGGTCGTGGCCGCTACGGAGGCGGCTTTTGCAAAGGTCCTTGGTAATACTGTAGTAGCCTTCTCCTACTTCAAGCTAGCTAACCAATGTACAAGAGATCATTTTCCAGTGAACAGTCTAACCATTTTATCATCAACTTGCCTTCGACTTTGACATGGCAACGTATGTAGAAAGAATAGTTACTTTTGAGCTCATACATTTTCCCCTCACCAACTCTATTTTAAACACCGTACTAGTAAACGATGGTGATACACTCTGTCTGACTTAACCACATGTGATAATAGGACACCTTCAGTGACTACTAGATACAGCAAAGCAATAACATCATGTCGTGCATGCTTTGAGTTCAGGCAGCATCCAACTTTCAAGATCAACGAAAGAATGAATGCTTTCAAAGCCAAAAAAGCTATCACAACATGACTCGTAAACTACAAGAATGGGACTCAAACGGTCGGAGTATCGGCATTAGCCCTCAATGTGTCATATAACATTGCATAACGGACAATCAGCGGCTTCTCAAACAAATTATGACAGCCGAATGGCATGGATAGATTCAATATGGCTTCATCGCTGATTGATTTACGACAAGCCTGAAACAGAGCTATAAACTGTTAAACTATCGCATAGCAAGCAACGCGGTGAAGAATCCGTACTTTAGGCCGACATAGCGGGAGCTTCATGTGGCGTCATCGGCGAGATAGGAGCTGCAGCGGGGACAGCGACATCTGCTGTCCCTGAGGTGGCAACAGGAGCTACAGCTGGAGCAGGAGTGCCAAATGTAGAAGGAGACATAATAGCTGCAGGCACTGCTGCACCCAACAAGCCTACAATGTGACCGGACAAAGCACCCGTGTCACCACTCCTTGCAGCCGAAATGACACCCGCGGCATGGGAGAGCATGGCCGAGTTCGTCGCAATGTTTGTCAAGAGTACGAAGAGATCGTCGATACTCATGGAGCTGGCTGTACTCGCCTCCGGGCTGCTCGACAGCATCTCTTTGATGGTGTGCGCAAGCTTCACTCGATCGCTCTTCGAGATGAGGATGTTGCTCTTGGTGATGAGAATATTGTTACCATTTGCGTCCACCTTATTGCTGACAACACCAACGGTCACTGGTAAGGCAGTGCTTTTTCCGCGCATAGTAGGCATAGTGGATATGGTTTGGTCTGCAGAGACCATGGCTTGACTGGAATTTGTATCGGAAGTCAGCGCGTTATCGGACGTCATCGCTATATCGGTCATCATTGCTTTGTTGGACATCATCGCGTTATCGGACATCATCATAACGTCCGAAACATTTAGATGGTTGGCTGTGACGAAGGACATCATGTACACAATAGCGATAGCGGTGACGGTACTTGTAATCTTCATCGTGGTAAAGCTGAAGTCGACTTGAGTAGTTGGAGTCCAATCGAACAATGACAGCGGAACTGTAAGCAAGCATTGAAGTCCATGTATAAACCATCAAGCAAGCTGAAAAAAGTCATTTGTCTGAGGACAATTCGCTGACTTTGCAGACTAAAGCAGAGATATCTATACTCGTTTCACGATCTGTGAAGAAGTTGAGAGATTTCTTGAGTTTGTGTCATCGAACCAATGACATCCACTGCCAAGACCTAACAGAAAACATTTCTAGGAAAAGAGGTGGATCAAGATGTGTCTAAAAGATATAGTACCATCAGACGACTCGAACACATGAAGACTTCTTTTGCGATCACCGTTGCACTCTCCCCCTGAGTGCTCTCGCCTGTGGTAAAGAATTTTCCTGCCAACGATGCCACAAGTGAGACCAAGACCGAGAGCTACCATTACGGTGGCAGTGGTGGATACTACGGAGGTCGTGACCATGGAGGTCGTGGCCGCTACGGAGGCGGCTTTTGCAAAGGTCCTTGGTAATACTGTAGTAGCCTTCTCCTACTTCAAGCTAGCTAACCAATGTACAAGAGATCATTTTCCAGTGAACAGTCTAACCATTTTATCATCAACTTGCCTTCGACTTTGACATGGCAACGTATGTAGAAAGAATAGTTACTTTTGAGCTCATACATTTTCCCCTCACCAACTCTATTTTAAACACCGTACTAGTAAACGATGGTGATACACTCTGTCTGACTTAACCACATGTGATAGCTTGGCAAATTACTTGCACAAGTATAGCCTCTACTATGTGGAAGTGGCTAGTCCATTGTCCAATCTCCTTAAAAAGGATGCGGAATGGTGCTGGAACACCGAGCACCACGAGGATTTGAAGCCATTAAGGAGAGTCTCATTCAGTCGTAAATTTTGGCCTGATCTCGATCGTCTTTTTAGCGTCGTTTGTGACGCTTCGGACTTTTCCATTGGCAGTGCTCTCTTGCAAGTTGACTCTGAGGGTCGAGAGCGCGTCATCGCGTTTGAGTCTCGCCAGATAAAAGCTGCAGAGAAGAACTATCCAGTTCATGACAAGGAGATACTTGCGATGAATTATGCCCTTGTTAAGTTCAGGGTACACCTGTTGGGCTCAAAGCTGTTTTTTTGGGACCTTAGCGGTCGTCTTGGCCGATGGGACGCCGAGGTCGCTTATTCGTCACCGGTGTGGGAGGCACTGTGGGAGCAGTCACGGGAGGAGCTACGGGATCCTTTAATAGATTTGTGGCGTAATCTCGTGATCCAACTCCGCCATCATGAGAGCGTATCGGCTCTGGCGGTAGTCCATTCGCCACCGCAAATGTTCCACCAGCGCTCTCTCGTGCTGGAGTCCCTCTAGCAACTTGACTACAAAAGCCGAGGGTTTTGGATGGTCGACTAGAGTCTATAGTGGGTAGACCTCGGTATTTCGAGGTAGACCTTGGTCTTTCGAGGTAGACCTTGGTCTTCCGAGGTTGAACCTGGTCCAGCATTAGTAGACACTGGTCTATCAGTGATAGACCTTAGGCTTTCGAGGTTGGCCCTAGTCTATCATTGGTAGACCTTGGCCTTCTAAGTTCGACCTTGGTCTATCATGGGTAGACCTTGGTCTTCTGAGGTCGACCCTGGTCCATCATCAAAAGACCTTGTTCATTTGGACCCTGGTCTCTAGTGTGGTGAAGAAAGCAAAGTGGTATAAGGTACGAAGGTAGAAGGGCAGCAGAAATACAAGACGAAGAATGGGAGGAAGATGAACGCGAGTATATTAAAATGAAAATTTTTACAGGGTGGGGACGAACTTGTCCCGGAGATGTGGCACCGAGTATCCAGGATGGGGCTCGGACGAAAGTCAGTACTGGGAGATCCATGGGTAGGTGGCGTCGGAGACCCTCACGGCTTCTAACAGGTCGGCGGGATCCGACCCTTCCTCACCCCCTGGGAGCCAGTATACCACGCAGCAAGGTCGGGGAAGGTGCCGGAAGAAGGAGTCGAGCAGGATGTCGATATCGCACCGACCGTCTCTCATCCCTTTGAAGATCATGCCGACGACCCCTTGCCACACCCGAATCGCACGACCCCGTCGTTTCTTCCAGGTGCTGTAGTACGACGAGAGGAAGGAGCTGGAGCGCGCTTAGTCCTTCGAGATCCACAAGCAGTGGGTAGTCTCCCAAAATTCTTGGCTGTGATCTTCGTCAAAACGCAGGTAGGTCGACTCCAATTCCGCAAGCCAGCCCACTGGCTTGAAAGATACAGGTGATGTCGAAACTCGTGATAGCCACGGTCGGGTGACTAGGAGTCTCTTGAGCATTGAAGAACTGACCAGTGACGGTTTCTACTTGGAAAGTCGATCGACCTTCCCGTGTGGCGAGCTGAATCAGCCCTAAGGCAGCTCCAGGCGGTCGACCAAGTCACTAGGGGTCATCGGCACGATACTCAACGAGTTGACCAGGTCGACCGACCAAGGCGCTACTTCCGAAGCAGTAAACGATTTCATCTGCATACATCCAGGTATGACGTTACCTTTCGGAAGCGTAATTGACCCCCCTGAGGCAAAGTCTGCCTTCGCGACTGTGACGGGGACCTGCTTGTCCGAAACTGACTTGATCTTGGAGTCCGAAGATTTAGATATGGCTCGGAATAACTCTGGATCCGGAAGAGTGACCGGTCGGGGAACATAATCGGCCGAGACAGCTGGGAGAGGCAAGTCGGTAGTCGCGAAGCGTGGCCTTAAGACCGCGACCAAGCTAAGGTCGCCTGGACCACCTCGCTATCTTCGCTTGATGTGTCTTCGTCCGGATACCTCTAGTCCTCATGATTTTGCATCGCTTGAAGCGATTTCTCCTTGTCTCCTTGCGTTCAAAATTCCGAAGTAAGGCCCCGCAATATAAATCCAATTCTTTCACTCACGAGGGGTCTTCATACCCTTTCCATCGGACGAGGAGCTCTCGTTGTTGTCTTCTGTAGTGCGTCTTATTTCCATTGCGGGCTTCCAAGATCTCCTCGACCTCGTATTCTCCTTCTTCCAGCTCTCTTGCCCAACTGTCCTCCGGCAACAGGCATTCATCGAAGTCGACACGATCTATTTCGTCCGTCTCTAACGCGGTACTAGGTCGACCAAGTAACTCTCTAACCCTCTTGACTTTGGATAGATGTACCACAGGGAATAGCATGTACTCCGTATCTAGTTTCTAAGCGCGCTGCGTGTTCTCCCACCAACTCTAGAACTCGAAATGGTCCATGCCAGAGGTGGGTCAGTTTCTTGGCGTACCCCTCTTTCACTCGGTCCAGGTAGAGCCACACTTGAGTTCCCGGCTGAATCCTGTGGTCGACCACCCCTTCATTATGGGCTTGCATCCGAGCTTGACTGACCGCTTGTAGGTTTTCATTCACCTGGGCTCTCGCCCGCTGATGGTGTTAATGAATGTGGTATCTCCATCTGCGTGGCCCATATCCTCGACGTCGCGTATTTAACAGCCTCGAGGGTGGTTCTAGCATCCCAAACATAGACCAGATAGAACGGCGTCGCCTTCCAGACTCGATCTTGCGCGGTGTTCATCGCAAACGTTAGTAATTCTGCATACTCGTCCTAATCCTGTTGTCCGAAATCAGATGTTGGACCTAGTCATGGTCTGAACCATCCTCTTCGCGGTACCTTTTGCCTGAGGTCGATAGGCCATACTAGCCTGTTGAGGCTGGCCCACTATGCGACTAAACCCCCGAAAGAAATCCAACATAAACCCGGGCTCTCGATCGTGGCGGATTGCCTTGCTAGCATCAAAACGGCGAAAAACGCATTCTTCGCACCCTTCAGCTATCGTCTGGGCCGTTCGCGAGGCACTAGCCTTGGCCATCACGTACCCTGTGAACAGGTCGACCAAATTAGTAACTTGGTATTTCCTCTATGCGACCTGGGCAGAGAGGGAATATGATCCATCGCGATGGTCTGTAAAGGGTATGTTGCTTCGACATTTCCTATAGTCTTGCCCTGCAGGGTAGGTCCTCCTTTCCCTGTCTCGCATTCCACACATGTCCCCACATACCTCTGTACTCTTCGGAATAAACCTCTCCAATGGCAGTACCGTCGGAATCGGTGATAGGTACGTCCAACCCCTTGGTGACCTCCTTCCAGACTGGTGTTGTAGTGACGTAGGTCTTCAGCTTGGAAGCTTTCGGGTAACACTAGTCTGGCCGTTACTTCTCGGTCGTCTTCCTTGATTCTCTGACCGGGAAAATGCAATAGTAAGCCCTCTTCACTTATCTCGTAGTTCCTGGCCATCTTACTGCACGAGTGGGCGGTCTCCGTGGGTAGGTCGACCCCATCTCCCTTCAAGTAGGCCTTCAAATCTCGCACCCAGTCCTCTTGCTCTTGTGCCTCCCTGATTCGATCTGTCCGGAGTCGTTATATTACACCTTCTTGCCGGATTTCCCCTGACATCTTGGTTGGAGGTCGAGATCGAGTGATTGCAAGCACCTTGGCCGATGGGCTTTGGTCCTTGGGACTTCTGGCAATCGATTAATTGTTTCGAAATTCGGCCATTCCGCTTCCAATATCGACTTCATACCTTCCTTCTAACGCAGAGCTGTGCTGTCCAAGTGGTCGGAGCTCTGATTTCAATCGCGTTTTACATGCACGATTCCTTGGGTAGGCCATGAGAGCAGCTTATTTAAAAGCTTTTGCTCGTAATGGGGACAATCCTGAAGCCTTACACTTCATCTCTCCCCGCATTTGTCATACCATCAAGTTGGAATCTCCACATATGATCAATCGCCGTCGTTCTAGAGACTCTAACAGGTCGAAACCCAGTAGCATACCCTCATACTCGGCCTCATTCACTAGCTGTAACGAGGAACTTCGAGGCAGCCTTGACTATTGTCCGATTAGGTAATCTCCATACAATAGCGCTACAGGCTCCACCTCCCTGTTTCACTCGGGCGGACCCATCAAAACTCATGACGTATAACTCTTCTGGTGTAGGTAGGTTGAACACTTGTCGCACCTGTTTCATGGGGGCAATTGACGACAAAATCGAGTCCACACTTTCGCGAGGAGTAATGCTGGCTGCGAGCGCCCCCTGTACTTGGTCCTCGCCTTTCTTGTACTTGACAATCTTCATAGTCCATTGGGACAAGAGGGTAGCACAATTACCAAGACGTCCCTGTAACCCCGTAGACCTGACTAGCCACGCCAATGTAGAATGCCTCGTCAGGACCTTGAGGGGTCAAGAGACCAACATCGTAAGACAAGTTTTCATTATCCGCAATAAATCCAGCACTTCTTTCTCCACCGTACTGTAGTTCAAATCGTTGGCCTTAAGGGTCCGACTCGTAAAAGTCACCGGCATTAGAATACCACCATGATCTTGCACCAACGACGCGGATATGGCTCATTCCCTTGCATAAACGATAATTGCTGCTTCCTTGGACGGGTCAAAGTGTCGCAAGATAGGTGCTGTGGCAATCTTGTTCTTGAGCATAGCAAAAGCTACTTGGACCCTGGACCATTTCTCCTTGTCTTCTGCCTTAGCCGCCACATTGTCACCCGTCCTCAACTTACATCGCCAAGCGTGAAAATCCACCTCTTGTAACTCATAGAGGATCGATGCATACACTGCATAATCTTCAATGAATCTACCATAGTAACTCAGACTTCCGAGAAACGATTGCATGGAATTGAGTGTCGTTGGCAACGCTAGGTCGACCAAGGACTGGAGGTCCTTTGGGTGGGCCTCTAGACCTTGGTCCGAGACCCGGCGCCCAAGGTAATCTACCTTACGGCGTCCCCATGAACTCTTGACCGCGCTGATTGATAGATTCCAAATAGTCACTCACATCTAACAATCGCTCTACCTCTTTGCACAACATATCCCACGAGTCGACCGGTATCAGAATGTCATCTATGTAGGACCGCCGACTCAGTACCGAGGGACCCGACTTTACATCAGACTCCCCCATCGTAAACAAGTCTTCGGTCTCCTCTGTATCAGCTCCTTGAGAGATACGCAAAAAAACCATGCAAAGCATTATCCAAGAGTCTTTGATATATCGGAGGCGCATTCGTGAGTCCAAATGGAATCCGTAGCCATTTGAACAATCCGAATGGGGTGACAAACGCCGAGATCCTTCTCGCCCTTTTGGTCATGCCGACGACCTAAAACCACTTGCCATATCCAGGAAGCAGTACCACAATGCTCCGTTTAGATCCTCCAACAATTCGTTAATTAGAGGCATAGGGTAGACCATAAGCTGGGTCAAGTCGTTCACCAACTGATAATCAATACAAAGCCTGATATCCACTCCATTTTCTTCACGTTAATGACGATTGGGCTGGCCCATGGCGAGGTAGAAGGCTGAATGATCTTCGCAGATAATAGTCACCTGATCAGATCGGCCAGCTATTCTTTGAACTGGGGAGCCACCTTCCGTACACGTTGTTCAATCGGCCTGGCATTACCCACATCAATGTCACAGATAGCCCATTGAGCAGCCAGCGGTAGGCGTTGCCCTTTCCCATGAGTAGATGTCGTCTTCTCCATATAAGTTGTCTCAGTCGGTCCACCTTCTCTGGGTTTGTTTCCGTCAAAGTCAGGAATCTATACATCTTCCAGTTTGATACTCGTAGGTGAAGGGTCAATTTCCGGTATGATAGCCCATCCTAGATTTACATCTTCGGCCCAGAGTTTTCCCCACTTTCGAACGTGCACACTTGGTCATCTGCTTGTGGCGACTCTACCAGCGATCCTTTGCCTTCTTTCGTCTGCCCCACTTGGTCGACCCGAGGGTCTACCTGGTCGACCTCAGGGTCTACTTGGCCAACCTGCGGGTCAACCTGGTCGACCTCAGGGTCTAGCTGATCGACCTTAGGGTCAACCTGGTCGACCTCAGGGTCTACCTGATCGACCTTAGGGTCTACCTGGTCGACCTTAGGTTTTTCTTGATCGACCTTCGGCTGGAATGCCATGATCACTACTGGACCAAGTACCCTTGGTCGCTGAAGTATTCTAGATGAGGTACTGTACTGTGGTACCACCACCAATGGTCCTTCATCCTTCTACGTCAGGTCTTCCTGATCGTCGACCTGGTCGGTGGTAGATTCATACACCAGGTTTAACCACTCGGCGTATCTTCGAGGCCCCACCGACACAAAGCCCTGTGCCCTCGATACTTGATGCTTCGTTACCCACATGCCCATCTTGGTGTCCTCGTGTAACATCAGGGGTTTGGGTACTGACATTAGTTACTTTCAGGAACTTCCGACTTCCTACCCCTTGGCTCACAGTCGTGATTCACCGTGCTCCCCTTCTGAACCACAACTTCCATTGGTGCGAGGTAGACCTTTTTAGAGGCACTTCCTCATACCTTACGGTCGGTATCTGCACGTATCGACTCAACTTCACATCTAATACCCGGTTATCGTACAGGGTCCTTCGTCCTGCTAACTGGACTTGAACCTCATCGGGAAGCACTGTACTGTGGTACCTCCACCAATGGTCCTTCACCCTTCTACGTCAGGTCTTCCTGATAGTCGACCTGGTCGGTGGTAGATTGATACACCAGGTTTAACCACTCGGCATATCTTCGAGACCCTAGCGACACAAAACCCTGCGCTCTTGGTACTTGGTCCTTCGTTACCCACATGCCCATCTTGGTGTCCTCGTGTAACATCAGGGGTTGGGTACTGACATTAGTTACTTTCAGGAACTTCCGACTTCCTACCCCTTGGCTCACAGTCGTGATCCACCGTTCTCCCCTTCTGAACCACAACTTCCATTGGTGCGAGGTAGACCTTTTTAGAGGCACTTCCTCGTACCCTCCGGTAGGTATCTGCACGTATCGACCCAACTTCACGTCTGATACACGGTTATCGTACAGGGTCCTTCGTCCTGCTAACTGAACTCGAACCTTATCGGGCAGACATAGTGCCCCATCCGGTATTTGACTGGACCTGGCGGATGGGACCATGAAGTCCATGCCTAAAATTGCATCCTCAACCACCATTGGGCTCACCCACACCTTATAGATGTATACTAAGTTCCCGTTCAGGGTGACCTTAATGCGGGTACGTCCTTCCGTGGTATACACGGATTACCCGATACCAACACAATACTGGCGCTCGCTTTCGTCAATCTGGCAGCCTACCTTACGAGCAAAGGCGATATCCAAAATATATATCTCGGCGCCAGTATCAAGCAACAAGTTAGCTCGATCGTTGTTAATCTTCCCAGAGGCCTTGGACTGTCCGAATCATTTCGTAGGAGCATGGTATTTCCAATACCCCCTCGACTCGCCCTGAAGTAAGTCCAACTTCATCACTGCACTTTCTCGAACGAAATCGTTAGATTCACCGAAAGAAGCAAATTGGACCCTAGGGTAACTTTTAAACTTCGATATATTTCTCATCGAGTTATCGTGAATGTCCCCTCCTCCCTTGGGTCGCTTTCTAACATATGCAAAAATGCAACAATTAGAACGCTCCGCTCGTAACATATTCAAACCTGACGAGCGTCCTAATTTAGCATCTGCTTGACCTTTCTGGCAACATCCCAGCGTGCTTGGTCGGGTTGTACCACTAATGGATCAAGTTATAAACTCTTCCATCGGACACTTTCCAACCTAGTGGGTTTCTCCACAGCCTCGACACACGAACAGGAGACGATCTGATAATGACCCTTCATTCCACAGCGATCGCAGGTCAGCCTCTTCCAACAACCCAAGTCTCCATGCTTCCTGGACCCACAATGAGCACATCTTGCACTTAAGGTCGCCGATGCCGTGCGAGGTCCATGGTCCTTAGTCGAGGGTCGAGGGCACCTGGTCAGGTCTACCCTTAATACCATCTCCGGACCCGGATGATGACACCGCAAAGGACGACAGTGAAGTGTTCCGGAAGACCTTGGCTCTGTCGCGGTCTTCCCGGCGTCGTACGACGCCTAACGACCCGCCGCTCCCAAATGTCTCAGCTGACTCTGTATCTAGGAGCTCGCTGCTCGTTGTCCGCGCTCTCCGCTCGGTCCTGCAGCAGCGGCATGCCAGTCGGTCCTAGTGGCATTCGGCCCACGTGACTAGCGACGGACGACCCTCGCGACGATTGCCTTGCAGGGACCTGATGATCCTAAGGCAAGGTGGTCTGTGATAGACCTCGCATATACCATGGGTCGTTGGTCGACCATTGCTCTCGTGGGTGGACCTCGATCTCTTGCAGGGTCATCTGGCTGTCGCAGACGGTGCTTTTGCAGCGGTATCAGGAGGTGAGTCGAGTAGTACTGGGGTTGTTTCTACAATGATGCCCAGACGTTTGTGTAGAATCTCTAACGTGGTCTTAATATTGTTGAATCCTAGGGAAAACAAGCCTTTAGGCTCGAACCTTCCTGCAACCATACCCACCTCGCGAAGAAGGGTTACGAGCGCGGTAATCGCGTCTGTAACCGTCCTCAGCTTGGGAAGGGTCGACACAGGTCCACTGAGCTGACCCAGCAGTCGGATCTCAAGGGCTCTGGTGACGGGGTCACTCTCCAGGAACGCGTTAAGCTTGAGTCGATGGTAGACCATGACCACGTCAGCATCCGACCAGAACAAGGGTCCTGAGGTCGAGGGGTCTACCACTTGGTGTCACCTTGTGCCTTCATCCGTAGCTTAGTCGGCTTGGACATAGCGATCGCATTTTTTGTATTTTTATATGTTCTTAGTTTTTTAAGGACAATAGTCGATCAGTTTCACCTTCGACTGATTGTTCTCGGGGGCATGATAAATATCATGACCCAAGGTGTCCTCGACGAGGGCACAGGGAGGGCATTTCTGTTTCTCATCAATAAGTTCAACCTTGACCATATTGACCGGGCCCCTCCCAAGGTCCGGTCGTTCCTTCGATCCTTTGTCGTATTCTTTTGTAGTCACTGGTGATTGGTCTTCCAGTGAATCTTCGGTCTTTTTCTCAATCTTTGCTTGAACATCCTCATCTTCTTGGGACTCAGTATGATATCCCGCGTCTTACAAAGCTCCGGGCACACGCAATATTGTGGTGGAGTGGGTTCTCAAAACTGCGTAATGAGACCCCATGCCACTCACTGTGCCGGACTGCCGACTGTCGGAGGGGGTACCCCGATGCCGCGTATAAACCTTCTCTCACCTTGTGTACCCGTCGGCTGGCGGGTTGCACACTTTGGAGGACTAGGTTGAGATGTGATGTCGGCAGTGAGAGAGGTCGACCTTGGGGTACCTCGGGTATGCTTCTGCGGTAAAATATTTTAAGATTTAAGAGGCCAGATGGCCGGTGGGTCAAAAAGACAGGTCTACTCCTTAATGGCTTCAAAAGTCCTCGTGGAGCTCGGTGTTCCAACACCATTCCGCATCCTTTTTAAGGAGATTGGACAATGGACTAGCCACTTCCACATAGTAGAGGCTATACTTGTGCAAGTAATTTGCCAAGCCCAACCACTTGCGGAGGTCCTTCTGGTTCCTCGGAACCGGCCAATCCACTATGGCTTTGACCTTAACAGGGTCTTCCCGGATTCCTCGCTTCCCAATGAAGCATCCCAAAAAAGAGAATCTCTTCCGCACCGAAGATGCGTTTGTCAATATTGTCATATAACTTATGCATCCTCATGCAACCGAGCACATCTTCAGGTGCTCGATGTGATTCTCCACATCAGTCTTGCCATTTTCGGCTCGATTATGGACGAATATATCGTCAAAGTATGTCTGTGCATACTCTCTATGGGGCCGAAACAACTGCGTCACCAGACGATTGAACATTGCAGGTGCGTTAGGTAGCCCTTGGAGCATCACTAACCACTCCCAGAGCATACCTCTCGGAGTGCTGACTACTGTCAGCGGGATATCACTTGCTCGCATGAGCAGTTGTAATATCCATCGACTAAGTCGAGGGCACTGTACATCGTACATCCCACCATATTGTTCTGAAAAACATCCTTGCGAGGAATCGGTGTTTGAGCCGGGATAGTGGCTGCATTCAGCTTATTGTAAGCATGCACTATTCGCCACTTTCCATTAAGCTTTTTCAGACAAAACGTGGGCGTTGAGTGAGGAGAGTTACTCTCGCGCACCATGCCAGCCGCGTGCTCTGCACGAAAGAACTCGTCAATGACGTCACATTGTTCTCATGGCAGCGGCCATTGTCGCTTGACACAATATTTGGTTCCTGGAACCACGTACACCTCTATCCGGAGGTAACCTCTTAGGAGGCTCTCTGGAGACAACATCTCCATATTCCTTCAACAAAGGAAAATAAGGATCCGAAGGGTCCTTCAGGATCTGTGGTCCACTACGCGCATCCAGCGCCTTCTTGGTATCCTCAAGAACTGCTTTATCTAAAAGCGATGAGGAGTTTAACTCCTCCTCAGGTCGTATAACGACCACTTCGGCGATGTCGCCTGTCTGTAAGGCAATTCCAAGCTCGGCAAGGACAGCTCGTCCAGCTCTAACAGAGCACTTACTGCGGGTATTGCCGAAAGAGCCACCGGCTCTTCAACATCCCCAGTCAAACCTTTGACAAGTGTATATAGCTGTTCGCTATCACCGTCACTCACGATATTATCATCGCTACTCATGATGATCTCAGCACCCGACGCATCATCGTCCACAGGTGTACACACCTCAAGGTCAAAGAACAATTCGTTTACTGACTGCACCCCATCGTCTTGGGTCATGCCTTGTCATGAGGTGTTTGCACCTCGTGTCATCAAAGACAACCGTCATTTTGACTTCACCCGACCCTCTTGGGCTGGTACCTTGTCACTAGAAAAATGCTTGCACCTCGTTGTCCTCAAAAATAACATCCATTGATGACTCCACCCGACCCTCCAGAGTCATTTCCTTGTCGCTCATGTCACTTGGACTCATGTCCCGACATCTTGGCTTGCAACCACCAACACCACTGACGGTGTATAATGATGTAACATCATTCTCATGACACATGTCATATGTGCCATCGAGTGGGTTCTTAACCACACTATCGACAGTCATTGAGCCTCGCCCAGGACTATTGTCCTCGACACTTACAGTGTCTACAAAGTCGGATATCCCGACATCCAGCATATTGACCGAATCGGTCCAATATTCGCGCCAAAAGCGCTTTTTCTTCCTAGCAGAGGTGGGTTCATGACTCTCGAGAGCCCCACCAGGAGCATTGCGCGTTGCGCCTAAGGTCTTCGACCTAAAATCAATCCATGGCTCATGACACTTTAGCCATGCCATGCCTAAGATGAGATCATACCTCGCATCCAGGTCTAAGACCAAACAGCGTTCCATGCTGTTAAAGTCCAAGAACTTTACATTTAAGTCCATCGGGATTTGGGTAGCGTAACACGCGTACCAGTTGCTAAGCGAACTGTGACTGTGTCACTCTCACGCGCTACAAGCGCTTCAGCATGCTGCTGAGTACCTTCCACGGTGACACGGCGCACATAATGCCCGATGCCCCCGAATCGATTAAAATGATCCATGGCTTATCATAGCCCTTAATCGTTCCTTCAACGACTAGCAAGCCTGGCTTGCATTCTCGTTCCGTTTTTGAGAGTTCGGATCTCTTTGGGGCTGGGCCTGCTTACTTCTACCTCCTAGAGGTTCAACAGAACCCAGTTCTTCCCCAGTAGGGCGCCCCGCACCTACTGGGTTCCGCCGTTCCTCTGCCGCAACCAGACGGTTTACTTATGGGGCGTCGCCCCTTCAAGGCCAAATATGCCTTTCTTGCAGAGCATTCTGCCATCAAATGGCTGTGCTCTTGCAGATATAACATCTGCGCACAATTTGCTGCTCCGCAGCTTGAAGCTCAGCTTCTTCATCCTCCACTTGACTACAGTCCATGGGTACAGACCCATCAGACGAGTAGTTATAAGTGGCAGGCCTAGCGGCCATAAAGTTGGTCTCGGCATTCCATGCCACTCCAACAGCTTCCTCGAATGAGGACGGGTTTACCCGGAAGACTTCCGTTCGGCAACGCCAACTCGGAGGCCCTCCATGAAGACCGTGACGGTCACTGCCTCAGGCATAGGATCTATGACCATGGAAGCAATGAGAGTTCTCAACTCTTGTACATATGCCGCAAGCTCACGCTTGCCTTGGCGACACGCCAAAAACCGCGACCGGTTACGGTGTGCTTGTCTGGTGCATACTGCCGAGTCATCTGAGCTTTCAGATCGTCCCATGTGGGAAAAGCATCTTGCAGTGATGCACCACATGTGAATGCCCACTGTTTGGCTAAACCACCTAACTTGCCCGTGGCAAAGACCACACGGTACGGTTCATAGGTGATGTCGGCTATAAACATAGCCGACTCGACCTGTCGGAACCAAAGCATAAGGTTGTCACCTTCTTTGCCGTCGAACTTATCGACTTCCATTCGTATGGGTTTTGATCTGCGTGCCACTTCTTGCGCCATAGTCGCCATGGGCGAAGGCGCAGAAGATAGCATCTGTGCCTTTTTTACATGCTCAACTAGAGCTTTATTATATTCATCAAGCATATGCATACGCTTTTTAACCTCTTCTTCGCCCTGGGCGATTGGGTATTCCACGCCCTTAGGGCCAAAGATAGGGAGCAGCTTCTGCAACCCTTCCTGTTGTGCCTATGACAGGCCAACCGCTGACATCTCATCGATGTCCATTCTCACACCGATAAGTAGTCAAAAACCCAGGTGCAAGATTGACTACAAGTGCTACCAGGTGTAGCCGAGCTACTGTAGCTACGCTACTTATGCACGATGTGCTGATACGCTGTGCAGATGAAGTAGCAAAACTACTGTAGCAAAGCTACGTATGCACTATGTGCAGAGGAAGACAAGCTCAGAGAGCTTCTACGTCTTAGGGTGCTTAACCCTCCAAGGCTAGCGCTTAAGCTTGTGCCTATCGGTTGTTACAACCGCGTCTGAAAGAGACTAGTATCAATGACACAATTCCTCAGGAGGAATAGAACGCTCAAGCAGTGATGCTTATAGAGAAGGTTTGAAACCGATTTATATTTATGTTTATCTTCTAGCACTAATTAACGAAGCACCTATCCTATACTTAGTGCTAGTCACTATTTACTGACTCCATAGCCATTTATTATTATGTAAACATGTATAGTCACTATACTTAAATAGTATAGTGAACACGTGGCTCTCTGCCACGATGCGACCCTTCGCACTTTAGGTACGGTCATATCGAGCCTACTCTTATACCCAAGGTACAGTCACACCACATTGGTGTGGTAGGTGTGTATGTAAGATACACACCGTCGTGTAACCCCGTTACAATGCGACCCTTCGTACCTTAGGTAGGGTCACACTAACCTTCCACTGTACCCAAGGTACACTCGCACCATAATGGAGCGGCAGGTGTGTATTATATATACACACCTTTTTGCACCCACGTTACACGGACAAAAAAAAGAACTTCGTCAATCGAGTCGAAATCGCACTAAGATTAAACTAAGTAACACACATATTACAGTGAAAAGCTACCGTGACTACGCACTATCTTGGCAGATGAAGAAATAATGTTCAAAGATACAGTTGTTGGGTTTGCTACAAATGTAATGAATCTAAATGTTTGCAAGATGGACGAGACGGGAGAAATGATTTCTGAGGTTATACAAGTTTTTTTTGATATTTTTCTGACGCTTTGAATTCAAATTTTTTATTTTGACAAATTTTGTTTATATTTTGTCTATTTTTGGTGTATTTTATATGTATGAGGACATTAGTACACTTCCTTCTCGCTCAAGTACGCAAGAGACGGTACTTTCACTTTTGTGACAGATGCCCACTATTGTTTTACTTTTCGCACATTAAGAGACAACAACACATCTGGTCTACCAACTATGGCACAATACGGCAAGGCCTCTTACTGGGACGAACGCTACACTAAGTAAGTTCTATTTCTTTCTCTATCGAATGCAAATAACGTTGTGTATCTCTAGCCTTGACCTCTGGCATATTGTAACACGGTAAAAGTGATAAGAAACAAAGTCATTTTGACACTTTTTGTTTGGTTGTTGATACATTTAGAGACTCGGAACAATTTGATTGGTATCAGCGTTACGATGGTTTGAAACAACTACTGAATCAGTATGTGAAAAAGACAGATTGTATCCTTATGGCAGGTGCAGGCAATTCACGACTGTCGGAGGAGATGGTGAATGATGGCTACGAGAAGCTCATGAATGTCGACGTTTTCTGCCTTTTGGTTGTAAACAACCACGTCACAAGAGAATAGTGTCATAGATACAACTTCTTTTCTTTCAAAGACTAAGCTTTAGCACGTATGGTATTCAGAGCAGGTTTCAACCTGATTTATTTAAATGTTTAACTTCTAACACTAAATATAGAAGCACCTACTCTATACTTAGTGCTAGTCGCTATTTACTAGCTCTGTAGCCTATTAATATGTAAACATGTATAGTCACTATACTTAACGAAGTATAGTGACCACGAAGATCTCTGCCCACGATGCAACCCTTCGTACCTTAGGTACGGTCACATCAACCTACCACTGTACCCAAGGCACAACCACACCACAATGGTGTAGCAGGTGTGTATGTACAATACACACCTTTGTATAACTCCGTTACAGAAACCTTTGTGTAATCCCGTTACAGGAGAAGATAAGGATAGGCGCGGTTAAATCTTCAAGCGCGCCAATCCTTATCATCCATCTCCTTTTTGCGTTTTTTATTTCAAATTGTCCATCATTCGACACCACGTTCAGTAGTCCGGCTTCGTGTACTTATCATCAATGGCAGTTGCTCGAGACGTCTTTGACGGTCGAAGAATCACCAGGCAAACCTTTGCTTTGTCATGTATGACAAATTTGTTGATTGTTGGCTGACGCTTGCCTAGAAGAGCTTCTTAAGCCGAGGGAAACTAAGCAAGAGCTTTGTACGCGTCAAGATGTTCTCATAAGTATTTGATTGATGTGGCAACCGGTGTGTACCATAATGTTGTATCAGCTAAATCTCGTGTTTCGTCTTGAAAACATGAAAAAACGACTTTTCTTACCGAAACATTCACAACGGAATAATTTGTTCAATATATGGAAATACATTCCCCGTAGCGTTGTATTAAATGCAAGCCGTGCATACCGTTGCATGTACACAGTGTACGGTGAAGGTGAAACTTAGTGTCAATGAAAACTATCTGCTTATTAAATACGGTGTTCTCGCCGCACCAGCAAGACATACGATGATGACGTTATTTAGTACAGCCTATCTAGAATGATACTGATCTACTAACCTCTTTGACCGGCTAACGATATGAACCCCGCTCGATGATGCATCGTGTGTGAAACTAATCTTAACTGCTAAACCTAGTAAGTTCAAAGAACTTGCTCAGCTAACAGCCCAAGGAGATAGTTTTTTCTTTGTCAGACGTGGGAAAGTAGATCGTGCAGTCAACACCTCGTACTGAATCTGGTAGAGTTCATTTGGACCAAAAGTGGATAGAACGAAGCGTGAAGTTTACATTATTCCCTATATTATAACAGCCAATCCTTTCCCGCTTCATGTGATCCATTTATATACGTATAGAAAACGCATCTTGATGACACTTCTAACCCCTCTAAGCTTTAGTGACATGTGTTCAACGGCAGTTCTCACCAAATAGAAACCAAGCAGTAGGTCTACTGGAAAGTATGAAAACAAGTTTTTCGGCGCTCATGCTCACTTTCATCATGATATACATTGTAGCAGAGCTACTGTAGCAAAGCTACTTTTGCACTAGGTCCAGACGAAGACCATCTCCAAGAGCTGTGTGTCTTAGGGCTCTTAACCTTCGCAAGGCTAGCTTCACCAGCTTCTGCCTTTTGGTTGTAAACAACCACGTCACAAGAGAATAGTGTCATAGATACAACTTCTTTTCTTTCAAAGACTAAGCTTTAGCACGTATGGTATTCAGAGCAGGTTTCAACCTGATTTATTTAAATGTTTAACTTCTAACACTAAATATAGAAGCACCTACTCTATACTTAGTGCTAGTCGCTATTTACTAGCTCTGTAGCCTATTAATATGTAAACATGTATAGTCACTATACTTAACGAAGTATAGTGACCACGAAGATCTCTGCCCACGATGCAACCCTTCGTACCTTAGGTACGGTCACATCAACCTACCACTGTACCCAAGGCACAACCACACCACAATGGTGTAGCAGGTGTGTATGTACAATACACACCTTTGTATAACTCCGTTACAGAAACCTTTGTGTAATCCCGTTACAGGAGAAGATAAGGATAGGCGCGGTTAAATCTTCAAGCGCGCCAATCCTTATCATCCATCTCCTTTTTGCGTTTTTTATTTCAAATTGTCCATCATTCGACACCACGTTCAGTAGTCCGGCTTCGTGTACTTATCATCAATGGCAGTTGCTCGAGACGTCTTTGACGGTCGAAGAATCACCAGGCAAACCTTTGCTTTGTCATGTATGACAAATTTGTTGATTGTTGGCTGACGCTTGCCTAGAAGAGCTTCTTAAGCCGAGGGAAACTAAGCAAGAGCTTTGTACGCGTCAAGATGTTCTCATAAGTATTTGATTGATGTGGCAACCGGTGTGTACCATAATGTTGTATCAGCTAAATCTCGTGTTTCGTCTTGAAAACATGAAAAAACGACTTTTCTTACCGAAACATTCACAACGGAATAATTTGTTCAATATATGGAAATACATTCCCCGTAGCGTTGTATTAAATGCAAGCCGTGCATACCGTTGCATGTACACAGTGTACGGTGAAGGTGAAACTTAGTGTCAATGAAAACTATCTGCTTATTAAATACGGTGTTCTCGCCGCACCAGCAAGACATACGATGATGACGTTATTTAGTACAGCCTATCTAGACTGATACTGACTGGCCTATCTACTAACCTCTTTGACCGGCTAACGATATGAACCCCGCTCGATGATGCATCGTGTGTGAAACTAATCTTAACTGCTAAACCTAGTAAGTTCAAAGAACTTGCTCAGCTAACAGCCCAAGGAGATAGTTTTTTCTTTGTCAGACGTGGGAAAGTAGATCGTGCAGTCAACACCTCGTACTGAATCTGGTAGAGTTCATTTGGACCAAAAGTGGATAGAACGAAGCGTGAAGTTTACATTATTCCCTATATTATAACAGCCAATCCTTTCCCGCTTCATGTGATCCATTTATATACGTATAGAAAACGCATCTTGATGACACTTCTAACCCCTCTAAGCTTTAGTGACATGTGTTCAACGGCAGTTCTCACCAAATAGAAACCAAGCAGTAGGTCTACTGGAAAGTATGAAAACAAGTTTTTCGGCGCTCATGCTCACTTTCATCATGATATACATTGTAGCAGAGCTACTGTAGCAAAGCTACTTTTGCACTAGGTCCAGACGAAGACCATCTCCAAGAGCTGTGTGTCTTAGGGCTCTTAACCTTCGCAAGGCTAGCTTCACCAGCTTCTGCCTTTTGGTTGTAAACAACCACGTCACAAGAGAATAGTGTCATAGATACAACTTCTTTTCTTTCAAAGACTAAGCTTTAGCACGTATGGTATTCAGAGCAGGTTTCAACCTGATTTATTTAAATGTTTAACTTCTAACACTAAATATAGAAGCACCTACTCTATACTTAGTGCTAGTCGCTATTTACTAGCTCTGTAGCCTATTAATATGTAAACATGTATAGTCACTATACTTAACGAAGTATAGTGACCACGAAGATCTCTGTCCACGATGCAACCCTTCGTACCTTAGGTACGGTCACATCAACCTACCACTGTACCCAAGGCACAACCACACCACAATGGTGTAGCAGGTGTGTATGTACAATACACACCTTTGTATAACTCCGTTACAGAAACCTTTGTGTAATCCCGTTACAGGAGAAGATAAGGATAGGCGCGGTTAAATCTTCAAGCGCGCCAATCCTTATCATCCATCTCCTTTTTGCGTTTTTTATTTCAAATTGTCCATCATTCGACACCACGTTCAGTAGTCCGGCTTCGTGTACTTATCATCAATGGCAGTTGCTCGAGACGTCTTTGACGGTCGAAGAATCACCAGGCAAACCTTTGCTTTGTCATGTATGACAAATTTGTTGATTGTTGGCTGACGCTTGCCTAGAAGAGCTTCTTAAGCCGAGGGAAACTAAGCAAGAGCTTTGTACGCGTCAAGATGTTCTCATAAGTATTTGATTGATGTGGCAACCGGTGTGTACCATAATGTTGTATCAGCTAAATCTCGTGTTTCGTCTTGAAAACATGAAAAAACGACTTTTCTTACCGAAACATTCACAACGGAATAATTTGTTCAATATATGGAAATACATTCCCCGTAGCGTTGTATTAAATGCAAGCCGTGCATACCGTTGCATGTACACAGTGTACGGTGAAGGTGAAACTTAGTGTCAATGAAAACTATCTGCTTATTAAATACGGTGTTCTCGCCGCACCAGCAAGACATACGATGATGACGTTATTTAGTACAGCCTATCTAGACTGATACTGACTGGCCTATCTACTAACCTCTTTGACCGGCTAACGATATGAACCCCGCTCGATGATGCATCGTGTGTGAAACTAATCTTAACTGCTAAACCTAGTAAGTTCAAAGAACTTGCTCAGCTAACAGCCCAAGGAGATAGTTTTTTCTTTGTCAGACGTGGGAAAGTAGATCGTGCAGTCAACACCTCGTACTGAATCTGGTAGAGTTCATTTGGACCAAAAGTGGATAGAACGAAGCGTGAAGTTTACATTATTCCCTATATTATAACAGCCAATCCTTTCCCGCTTCATGTGATCCATTTATATACGTATAGAAAACGCATCTTGATGACACTTCTAACCCCTCTAAGCTTTAGTGACATGTGTTCAACGGCAGTTCTCACCAAATAGAAACCAAGCAGTAGGTCTACTGGAAAGTATGAAAACAAGTTTTTCGGCGCTCATGCTCACTTTCATCATGATATACATTGTAGCAGAGCTACTGTAGCAAAGCTACTTTTGCACTAGGTCCAGACGAAGACCATCTCCAAGAGCTGTGTGTCTTAGGGCTCTTAACCTTCGCAAGGCTAGCTTCACCAGCTTCTGCCTTTTGGTTGTAAACAACCACGTCACAAGAGAATAGTGTCATAGATACAACTTCTTTTCTTTCAAAGACTAAGCTTTAGCACGTATGGTATTCAGAGCAGGTTTCAACCTGATTTATTTAAATGTTTAACTTCTAACACTAAATATAGAAGCACCTACTCTATACTTAGTGCTAGTCGCTATTTACTAGCTCTGTAGCCTATTAATATGTAAACATGTATAGTCACTATACTTAACGAAGTATAGTGACCACGAAGATCTCTGTCCACGATGCAACCCTTCGTACCTTAGGTACGGTCACATCAACCTACCACTGTACCCAAGGCACAACCACACCACAATGGTGTAGCAGGTGTGTATGTACAATACACACCTTTGTATAACTCCGTTACAGAAACCTTTGTGTAATCCCGTTACAGGAGAAGATAAGGATAGGCGCGGTTAAATCTTCAAGCGCGCCAATCCTTATCATCCATCTCCTTTTTGCGTTTTTTATTTCAAATTGTCCATCATTCGACACCACGTTCAGTAGTCCGGCTTCGTGTACTTATCATCAATGGCAGTTGCTCGAGACGTCTTTGACGGTCGAAGAATCACCAGGCAAACCTTTGCTTTGTCATGTATGACAAATTTGTTGATTGTTGGCTGACGCTTGCCTAGAAGAGCTTCTTAAGCCGAGGGAAACTAAGCAAGAGCTTTGTACGCGTCAAGATGTTCTCATAAGTATTTGATTGATGTGGCAACCGGTGTGTACCATAATGTTGTATCAGCTAAATCTCGTGTTTCGTCTTGAAAACATGAAAAAACGACTTTTCTTACCGAAACATTCACAACGGAATAATTTGTTCAATATATGGAAATACATTCCCCGTAGCGTTGTATTAAATGCAAGCCGTGCATACCGTTGCATGTACACAGTGTACGGTGAAGGTGAAACTTAGTGTCAATGAAAACTATCTGCTTATTAAATACGGTGTTCTCGCCGCACCAGCAAGACATACGATGATGACGTTATTTAGTACAGCCTATCTAGACTGATACTGACTGGCCTATCTACTAACCTCTTTGACCGGCTAACGATATGAACCCCGCTCGATGATGCATCGTGTGTGAAACTAATCTTAACTGCTAAACCTAGTAAGTTCAAAGAACTTGCTCAGCTAACAGCCCAAGGAGATAGTTTTTTCTTTGCCAGACGTGGGAAAGTAGATCGTGCAGTCAACACCTCGTACTGAATCTGGTAGAGTTCATTTGGACCAAAAGTGGATAGAACGAAGCGTGAAGTTTACATTATTCCCTATATTATAACAGCCAATCCTTTCCCGCTTCATGTGATCCATTTATATACGTATAGAAAACGCATCTTGATGACACTTCTAACCCCTCTAAGCTTTAGTGACATGTGTTCAACGGCAGTTCTCACCAAATAGAAACCAAGCAGTAGGTCTACTGGAAAGTATGAAAACAAGTTTTTCGGCGCTCATGCTCACTTTCATCATGATATACATTGTAGCAGAGCTACTGTAGCAAAGCTACTTTTGCACTAGGTCCAGACGAAGACCATCTCCAAGAGCTGTGTGTCTTAGGGCTCTTAACCTTCGCAAGGCTAGCTTCACCAGCTTCTGCCTTTTGGTTGTAAACAACCACGTCACAAGAGAATAGTGTCATAGATACAACTTCTTTTCTTTCAAAGACTAAGCTTTAGCACGTATGGTATTCAGAGCAGGTTTCAACCTGGTTTATTTAAATGTTTAACTTCTAACACTAAATATAGAAGCACCTACTCTATACTTAGTGCTAGTCGCTATTTACTAGCTCTGTAGCCTATTAATATGTAAACATGTATAGTCACTATACTTAACGAAGTATAGTGACCACGAAGATCTCTGTCCACGATGCAACCCTTCGTACCTTAGGTACGGTCACATCAACCTACCACTGTACCCAAGGCACAACCACACCACAATGGTGTAGCAGGTGTGTATGTACAATACACACCTTTGTATAACTCCGTTACAGAAACCTTTGTGTAATCCCGTTACAGGAGAAGATAAGGATAGGCGCGGTTAAATCTTCAAGCGCGCCAATCCTTATCATCCATCTCCTTTTTGCGTTTTTTATTTCAAATTGTCCATCATTCGACACCACGTTCAGTAGTCCGGCTTCGTGTACTTATCATCAATGGCAGTTGCTCGAGACGTCTTTGACGGTCGAAGAATCACCAGGCAAACCTTTGCTTTGTCATGTATGACAAATTTGTTGATTGTTGGCTGACGCTTGCCTAGAAGAGCTTCTTAAGCCGAGGGAAACTAAGCAAGAGCTTTGTACGCGTCAAGATGTTCTCATAAGTATTTGATTGATGTGGCAACCGGTGTGTACCATAATGTTGTATCAGCTAAATCTCGTGTTTCGTCTTGAAAACATGAAAAAACGACTTTTCTTACCGAAACATTCACAACGGAATAATTTGTTCAATATATGGAAATACATTCCCCGTAGCGTTGTATTAAATGCAAGCCGTGCATACCGTTGCATGTACACAGTGTACGGTGAAGGTGAAACTTAGTGTCAATGAAAACTATCTGCTTATTACATACGGTGTTCTCGCCGCACCAGCAAGACATACGATGATGACGTTATTTAGTACAGCCTATCTAGACTGATACTGACTGGCCTATCTACTAACCTCTTTGACCGGCTAACGATATGAACCCCGCTCGATGATGCATCGTGTGTGAAACTAATCTTAACTGCTAAACCTAGTAAGTTCAAAGAACTTGCTCAGCTAACAGCCCAAGGAGATAGTTTTTTCTTTGTCAGACGTGGGAAAGTAGATCGTGCAGTCAACACCTCGTACTGAATCTGGTAGAGTTCATTTGGACCAAAAGTGGATAGAACGAAGCGTGAAGTTTACATTATTCCCTATATTATAACAGCCAATCCTTTCCCGCTTCATGTGATCCATTTATATACGTATAGAAAACGCATCTTGATGACACTTCTAACCCCTCTAAGCTTTAGTGACATGTGTTCAACGGCAGTTCTCACCAAATAGAAACCAAGCAGTAGGTCTACTGGAAAGTATGAAAACAAGTTTTTCGGCGCTCATGCTCACTTTCATCATGATATACATTGTAGCAGAGCTACTGTAGCAAAGCTACTTTTGCACTAGGTCCAGACGAAGACCATCTCCAAGAGCTGTGTGTCTTAGGGCTCTTAACCTTCGCAAGGCTAGCTTCACCAGCTTCTGCCTTTTGGTTGTAAACAACCACGTCACAAGAGAATAGTGTCATAGATACAACTTCTTTTCTTTCAAAGACTAAGCTTTAGCACGTATGGTATTCAGAGCAGGTTTCAACCTGGTTTATTTAAATGTTTAACTTCTAACACTAAATATAGAAGCACCTACTCTATACTTAGTGCTAGTCGCTATTTACTAGCTCTGTAGCCTATTAATATGTAAACATGTATAGTCACTATACTTAACGAAGTATAGTGACCACGAAGATCTCTGTCCACGATGCAACCCTTCGTACCTTAGGTACGGTCACATCAACCTACCACTGTACCCAAGGCACAACCACACCACAATGGTGTAGCAGGTGTGTATGTACAATACACACCTTTGTGTAACTCCGTTACAGAAACCTTTGTGTAATCCCGTTACAGGAGAAGATAAGGATAGGCGCGGTTAAATCTTCAAGCGCGCCAATCCTTATCATCCATCTCCTTTTTGCGTTTTTTATTTCAAATTGTCCATCATTCGACACCACGTTCAGTAGTCCGGCTTCGTGTACTAATCATCAAAGGCAGTTGCTCGAGACGTCTTTGACGGTCGAAGAATCACCAGGCAAACCTTTGCTTTGTCATGTATGACAAATTTGTTGATTGTTGGCTGACGCTTGCCTAGAAGAGCTTCTTAAGCCGAGGGAAACTAAGCAAGAGCTTTGTACGCGTCAAGATGTTCTCATAAGTATTTGATTGATGTGGCAACCGGTGTGTACCATAATGTTGTATCAGCTAAATCTCGTGTTTCGTCTTGAAAACATGAAAAAACGACTTTTCTTACCGAAACATTCACAACGGAATAATTTGTTCAATATATGGAAATACATTCCCCGTAGCGTTGTATTAAATGCAAGCCGTGCATACCGTTGCATGTACACAGTGTACGGTGAAGGTGAAACTTAGTGTCAATGAAAACTATCTGCTTATTAAATACGGTGTTCTCGCCGCACCAGCAAGACATACGATGATGACGTTATTTAGTACAGCCTATCTAGACTGATACTGACTGGCCTATCTACTAACCTCTTTGACCGGCTAACGATATGAACCCCGCTCGATGATGCATCGTGTGTGAAACTAATCTTAACTGCTAAACCTAGTAAGTTCAAAGAACTTGCTCAGCTAACAGCCCAAGGAGATAGTTTTTTCTTTGCCAGACGTGGGAAAGTAGATCGTGCAGTCAACACCTCGTACTGAATCTGGTAGAGTTCATTTGGACCAAAAGTGGATAGAACGAAGCGTGAAGTTTACATTATTCCCTATATTATAACAGCCAATCCTTTCCCGCTTCATGTGATCCATTTATATACGTATAGAAAACGCATCTTGATGACACTTCTAACCCCTCTAAGCTTTAGTGACATGTGTTCAACGGCAGTTCTCACCAAATAGAAACCAAGCAGTAGGTCTACTGGAAAGTATGAAAACAAGTTTTTCGGCGCTCATGCTCACTTTCATCATGATATACATTGTAGCAGAGCTACTGTAGCAAAGCTACTTTTGCACTAGGTCCAGACGAAGACCATCTCCAAGAGCTGTGTGTCTTAGGGCTCTTAACCTTCGCAAGGCTAGCTTCACCAGCTTCTGCCTTTTGGTTGTAAACAACCACGTCACAAGAGAATAGTGTCATAGATACAACTTCTTTTCTTTCAAAGACTAAGCTTTAGCACGTATGGTATTCAGAGCAGGTTTCAACCTGATTTATTTAAATGTTTAACTTCTAACACTAAATATAGAAGCACCTACTCTATACTTAGTGCTAGTCGCTATTTACTAGCTCTGTAGCCTATTAATATGTAAACATGTATAGTCACTATACTTAACGAAGTATAGTGACCACGAAGATCTCTGTCCACGATGCAACCCTTCGTACCTTAGGTACGGTCACATCAACCTACCACTGTACCCAAGGCACAACCACACCACAATGGTGTAGCAGGTGTGTATGTACAATACACACCTTTGTATAACTCCGTTACAGAAACCTTTGTGTAATCCCGTTACAGGAGAAGATAAGGATAGGCGCGGTTAAATCTTCAAGCGCGCCAATCCTTATCATCCATCTCCTTTTTGCGTTTTTTATTTCAAATTGTCCATCATTCGACACCACGTTCAGTAGTCCGGCTTCGTGTACTAATCATCAATGGCAGTTGCTCGAGACGTCTTTGACGGTCGAAGAATCACCAGGCAAACCTTTGCTTTGTCATGTATGACAAATTTGTTGATTGTTGGCTGACGCTTGCCTAGAAGAGCTTCTTAAGCCGAGGGAAACTAAGCAAGAGCTTTGTACGCGTCAAGATGTTCTCATAAGTATTTGATTGATGTGGCAACCGGTGTGTACCATAATGTTGTATCAGCTAAATCTCGTGTTTCGTCTTGAAAACATGAAAAAACGACTTTTCTTACCGAAACATTCACAACGGAATAATTTGTTCAATATATGGAAATACATTCCCCGTAGCGTTGTATTAAATGCAAGCCGTGCATACCGTTGCATGTACACAGTGTACGGTGAAGGTGAAACTTAGTGTCAATGAAAACTATCTGCTTATTAAATACGGTGTTCTCGCCGCACCAGCAAGACATACGATGATGACGTTATTTAGTACAGCCTATCTAGACTGATACTGACTGGCCTATCTACTAACCTCTTTGACCGGCTAACGATATGAACCCCGCTCGATGATGCATCGTGTGTGAAACTAATCTTAACTGCTAAACCTAGTAAGTTCAAAGAACTTGCTCAGCTAACAGCCCAAGGAGATAGTTTTTTCTTTGCCAGACGTGGGAAAGTAGATCGTGCAGTCAACACCTCGTACTGAATCTGGTAGAGTTCATTTGGACCAAAAGTGGATAGAACGAAGCGTGAAGTTTACATTATTCCCTATATTATAACAGCCAATCCTTTCCCGCTTCATGTGATCCATTTATATACGTATAGAAAACGCATCTTGATGACACTTCTAACCCCTCTAAGCTTTAGTGACATGTGTTCAACGGCAGTTCTCACCAAATAGAAACCAAGCAGTAGGTCTACTGGAAAGTATGAAAACAAGTTTTTCGGCGCTCATGCTCACTTTCATCATGATATACATTGTAGCAGAGCTACTGTAGCAAAGCTACTTTTGCACTAGGTCCAGACGAAGACCATCTCCAAGAGCTGTGTGTCTTAGGGCTCTTAACCTTCGCAAGGCTAGCTTCACCAGCTTCTGCCTTTTGGTTGTAAACAACCACGTCACAAGAGAATAGTGTCATAGATACAACTTCTTTTCGTTCAAAGACTAAGCTTTAGCACGTATGGTATTCAGAGCAGGTTTCAACCTGGTTTATTTAAATGTTTAACTTCGAACACTAAATATAGAAGCACCTACTCTATACTTAGTGCTAGTCGCTATTTACTAGCTCTGTAGCCTATTAATATGTAAACATGTATAGTCACTATACTTAACGAAGTATAGTGACCACGAAGATCTCTGTCCACGATGCAACCCTTCGTACCTTAGGTACGGTCACATCAACCTACCACTGTACCCAAGGCACAACCACACCACAATGGTGTAGCAGGTGTGTATGTACAATACACACCTTTGTGTAACTTCGTTACAGAAACCTTTGTGTAATCCCGTTACAGGAGAAGATAAGGATAGGCGCGGTTAAATCTTCAAGCGCGCCAATCCTTATCATCCATCTCCTTTTTGCGTTTTTTATTTCAAATTGTCCATCATTCGACACCACGTTCAGTAGTCCGGCTTCGTGTACTAATCATCAAAGGCAGTTGCTCGAGACGTCTTTGACGGTCGAAGAATCACCAGGCAAACCTTTGCTTTGTCATGTATGACAAATTTGTTGATTGTTGGCTGACGCTTGCCTAGAAGAGCTTCTTAAGCCGAGGGAAACTAAGCAAGAGCTTTGTACGCGTCAAGATGTTCTCATAAGTATTTGATTGATGTGACAATCGGTGTGTACCATAATGTTGTATCAGCTAAATCTCGTGTTTCGTCTTGAAAACATGAAAAAACGACTTTTCTTACCGAAACATTCACAACGGAATAATTTGTTCAATATATGGAAATACATTCCCCGTAGCGTTGTATTAAATGCAAGCCGTGCATACCGTTGCATGTACACAGTGTACGGTGAAGGTGAAACTTAGTGTCAATGAAAACTATCTGCTTATTAAATACGGTGTTCTCGCCGCACCAGCAAGACATACGATGATGACGTTATTTAGTACAGCCTATCTAGACTGATACTGACTGGCCTATCTACTAACCTCTTTGACCGGCTAACGATATGAACCCCGCTCGATGATGCATCGTGTGTGAAACTAATCTTAACTGCTAAACCTAGTAAGTTCAAAGAACTTGCTCAGCTAACAGCCCAAGGAGATAGTTTTTTCTTTGCCAGACGTGGGAAAGTAGATCGTGCAGTCAACACCTCGTACTGAATCTGGTAGAGTTCATTTGGACCAAAAGTGGATAGAACGAAGCGTGAAGTTTACATTATTCCCTATATTATAACAGCCAATCCTTTCCCGCTTCATGTGATCCATTTATATACGTATAGAAAACGCATCTTGATGACACTTCTAACCCCTCTAAGCTTTAGTGACATGTGTTCAACGGCAGTTCTCACCAAATAGAAACCAAGCAGTAGGTCTACTGGAAAGTATGAAAACAAGTTTTTCGGCGCTCATGCTCACTTTCATCATGATATACATTGTAGCAGAGCTACTGTAGCAAAGCTACTTTTGCACTAGGTCCAGACGAAGACCATCTCCAAGAGCTGTGTGTCTTAGGGCTCTTAACCTTCGCAAGGCTAGCTTCACCAGCTTCTGCCTTTTGGTTGTAAACAACCACGTCACAAGAGAATAGTGTCATAGATACAACTTCTTTTCGTTCAAAGACTAAGCTTTAGCACGTATGGTATTCAGAGCAGGTTTCAACCTGATTTATTTAAATGTTTAACTTCTAACACTAAATATAGAAGCACCTACTCTATACTTAGTGCTAGTCGCTATTTACTAGCTCTGTAGCCTATTAATATGTAAACATGTATAGTCACTATACTTAACGAAGTATAGTGACCACGAAGATCTCTGTCCACGATGCAACCCTTCGTACCTTAGGTACGGTCACATCAACCTACCACTGTACCCAAGGCACAACCACACCACAATGGTGTAGCAGGTGTGTATGTACAATACACACCTTTGTATAACTCCGTTACAGAAACCTTTGTGTAATCCCGTTACAGGAGAAGATAAGGATAGGCGCGGTTAAATCTTCAAGCGCGCCAATCCTTATCATCCATCTCCTTTTTGCGTTTTTTATTTCAAATTGTCCATCATTCGACACCACGTTCAGTAGTCCGGCTTCGTGTACTAATCATCAAAGGCAGTTGCTCGAGACGTCTTTGACGGTCGAAGAATCACCAGGCAAACCTTTGCTTTGTCATGTATGACAAATTTGTTGATTGTTGGCTGACGCTTGCCTAGAAGAGCTTCTTAAGCCGAGGGAAACTAAGCAAGAGCTTTGTACGCGTCAAGATGTTCTCATAAGTATTTGATTGATGTGACAATCGGTGTGTACCATAATGTTGTATCAGCTAAATCTCGTGTTTCGTCTTGAAAACATGAAAAAACGACTTTTCTTACCGAAACATTCACAACGGAATAATTTGTTCAATATATGGAAATACATTCCCCGTAGCGTTGTATTAAATGCAAGCCGTGCATACCGTTGCATGTACACAGTGTACGGTGAAGGTGAAACTTAGTGTCAATGAAAACTATCTGCTTATTAAATACGGTGTTCTCGCCGCACCAGCAAGACATACGATGATGACGTTATTTAGTACAGCCTATCTAGACTGATACTGACTGGCCTATCTACTAACCTCTTTGACCGGCTAACGATATGAACCCCGCTCGATGATGCATCGTGTGTGAAACTAATCTTAACTGCTAAACCTAGTAAGTTCAAAGAACTTGCTCAGCTAACAGCCCAAGGAGATAGTTTTTTCTTTGCCAGACGTGGGAAAGTAGATCGTGCAGTCAACACCTCGTACTGAATCTGGTAGAGTTCATTTGGACCAAAAGTGGATAGAACGAAGCGTGAAGTTTACATTATTCCCTATATTATAACAGCCAATCCTTTCCCGCTTCATGTGATCCATTTATATACGTATAGAAAACGCATCTTGATGACACTTCTAACCCCTCTAAGCTTTAGTGACATGTGTTCAACGGCAGTTCTCACCAAATAGAAACCAAGCAGTAGGTCTACTGGAAAGTATGAAAACAAGTTTTTCGGCGCTCATGCTCACTTTCATCATGATATACATTGTAGCAGAGCTACTGTAGCAAAGCTACTTTTGCACTAGGTCCAGACGAAGACCATCTCCAAGAGCTGTGTGTCTTAGGGCTCTTAACCTTCGCAAGGCTAGCTTCACCAGCTTCTGCCTTTTGGTTGTAAACAACCACGTCACAAGAGAATAGTGTCATAGATACAACTTCTTTTCTTTCAAAGACTAAGCTTTAGCACGTATGGTATTCAGAGCAGGTTTCAACCTGATTTATTTAAATGTTTAACTTCTAACACTAAATATAGAAGCACCTACTCTATACTTAGTGCTAGTCGCTATTTACTAGCTCTGTAGCCTATTAATATGTAAACATGTATAGTCACTATACTTAACGAAGTATAGTGACCACGAAGATCTCTGTCCACGATGCAACCCTTCGTACCTTAGGTACGGTCACATCAACCTACCACTGTACCCAAGGCACAACCACACCACAATGGTGTAGCAGGTGTGTATGTACAATACACACCTTTGTATAACTCCGTTACAGAAACCTTTGTGTAATCCCGTTACAGGAGAAGATAAGGATAGGCGCGGTTAAATCTTCAAGCGCGCCAATCCTTATCATCCATCTCCTTTTTGCGTTTTTTATTTCAAATTGTCCATCATTCGACACCACGTTCAGTAGTCCGGCTTCGTGTACTAATCATCAATGGCAGTTGCTCGAGACGTCTTTGACGGTCGAAGAATCACCAGGCAAACCTTTGCTTTGTCATGTATGACAAATTTGTTGATTGTTGGCTGACGCTTGCCTAGAAGAGCTTCTTAAGCCGAGGGAAACTAAGCAAGAGCTTTGTACGCGTCAAGATGTTCTCATAAGTATTTGATTGATGTGGCAACCGGTGTGTACCATAATGTTGTATCAGCTAAATCTCGTGTTTCGTCTTGAAAACATGAAAAAACGACTTTTCTTACCGAAACATTCACAACGGAATAATTTGTTCAATATATGGAAATACATTCCCCGTAGCGTTGTATTAAATGCAAGCCGTGCATACCGTTGCATGTACACAGTGTACGGTGAAGGTGAAACTTAGTGTCAATGAAAACTATCTGCTTATTAAATACGGTGTTCTCGCCGCACCAGCAAGACATACGATGATGACGTTATTTAGTACAGCCTATCTAGACTGATACTGACTGGCCTATCTACTAACCTCTTTGACCGGCTAACGATATGAACCCCGCTCGATGATGCATCGTGTGTGAAACTAATCTTAACTGCTAAACCTAGTAAGTTCAAAGAACTTGCTCAGCTAACAGCCCAAGGAGATAGTTTTTTCTTTGCCAGACGTGGGAAAGTAGATCGTGCAGTCAACACCTCGTACTGAATCTGGTAGAGTTCATTTGGACCAAAAGTGGATAGAACGAAGCGTGAAGTTTACATTATTCCCTATATTATAACAGCCAATCCTTTCCCGCTTCATGTGATCCATTTATATACGTATAGAAAACGCATCTTGATGACACTTCTAACCCCTCTAAGCTTTAGTGACATGTGTTCAACGGCAGTTCTCACCAAATAGAAACCAAGCAGTAGGTCTACTGGAAAGTATGAAAACAAGTTTTTCGGCGCTCATGCTCACTTTCATCATGATATACATTGTAGCAGAGCTACTGTAGCAAAGCTACTTTTGCACTAGGTCCAGACGAAGACCATCTCCAAGAGCTGTGTGTCTTAGGGCTCTTAACCTTCGCAAGGCTAGCTTCACCAGCTTCTGCCTTTTGGTTGTAAACAACCACGTCACAAGAGAATAGTGTCATAGATACAACTTCTTTTCTTTCAAAGACTAAGCTTTAGCACGTATGGTATTCAGAGCAGGTTTCAACCTGATTTATTTAAACGTTTAACTTCTAACACTAAATATAGAAGCACCTACTCTATACTTAGTGCTAGTCGCTATTTACTAGCTCTGTAGCCTATTAATATGTAAACATGTATAGTCACTATACTTAACGAAGTATAGTGACCACGAAGATCTCTGTCCACGATGCAACCCTTCGTACCTTAGGTACGGTCACATCAACCTACCACTGTACCCAAGGTACAACCACACCAAAAGGGTGTAGCAGGTGTGTATGTACAATACACACCTTTGTATAACTCCGTTACAGAAACCTTTGTGTAATCCCGTTACAGGAGAAGATAAGGATAGGCGCGGTTAAATCTTCAAGCGCGCCAATCCTTATCATCCATCTCCTTTTTGCGTTTTTTATTTCAAATTGTCCATCATTCGACACCACGTTCAGTAGTCCGGCTTCGTGTACTAATCATCAAAGGCAGTTGCTCGAGACGTCTTTGACGGTCGAAGAATCACCAGGCAAACCTTTGCTTTGTCATGTATGACAAATTTGTTGATTGTTGGCTGACGCTTGCCTAGAAGAGCTTCTTAAGCCGAGGGAAACTAAGCAAGAGCTTTGTACGCGTCAAGATGTTCTCATAAGTATTTGATTGATGTGGCAACCGGTGTGTACCATAATGTTGTATCAGCTAAATCTCGTGTTTCGTCTTGAAAACATGAAAAAACGACTTTTCTTACCGAAACATTCACAACGGAATAATTTGTTCAATATATGGAAATACATTCCCCGTAGCGTTGTATTAAATGCAAGCCGTGCATACCGTTGCATGTACACAGTGTACGGTGAAGGTGAAACTTAGTGTCAATGAAAACTATCTGCTTATTAAATACGGTGTTCTCGCCGCACCAGCAAGACATACGATGATGACGTTATTTAGTACAGCCTATCTAGACTGATACTGACTGGCCTATCTACTAACCTCTTTGACCGGCTAACGATATGAACCCCGCTCGATGATGCATCGTGTGTGAAACTAATCTTAACTGCTAAACCTAGTAAGTTCAAAGAACTTGCTCAGCTAACAGCCCAAGGAGATAGTTTTTTCTTTGCCAGACGTGGGAAAGTAGATCGTGCAGTCAACACCTCGTACTGAATCTGGTAGAGTTCATTTGGACCAAAAGTGGATAGAACGAAGCGTGAAGTTTACATTATTCCCTATATTATAACAGCCAATCCTTTGTCGCTTCATGTGATCCATTTATATACGTATAGAAAACGCATCTTGATGACACTTCTAACCCCTCTAAGCTTTAGTGACATGTGTTCAACGGCAGTTCTCACCAAATAGAAACCAAGCAGTAGGTCTACTGGAAAGTATGAAAACAAGTTTTTCGGCGCTCATGCTCACTTTCATCATGATATACATTGTAGCAGAGCTACTGTAGCAAAGCTACTTTTGCACTAGGTCCAGACGAAGACCATCTCCAAGAGCTGTGTGTCTTAGGGCTCTTAACCTTCGCAAGGCTAGCTTTACAAGCTTCTGCCTTTTGGTTGTAAACAACCACGTCACAATGAGAATAATGTGATAGATACAATTTCCTTTCACTTGAAAGACTAAGGCTCTAGCAACAAATGGTATTCAGAGCAGGTTTTAAAACTGATTTATTGAAATGTTTAACTTCTAGCACTAAATATAGAAGCACTTACTCTATACTTTGTGCTAGTCACTATTTGTCTGGTTCTGTTAATATATACACATATGTATCCATAGTACATAATTCACCACACTAAATAGAACAAGAAACAATTGCAGGTACAAGAAGTTGCCGTGGATGGTCGAGTTTTGCATTGAGCACTACGAGTTAGTGCATCATGGCAATCTCTCCAACGCGTGCAAAGTTCTTGTAGTGCAAGTGCATGTTTTTTTTTGCATTTCACTTAACGGTGATACTGCGCAAGGAATAAAACTTATGAATACACCTAAGTATGTCTATGATATACCCGATGTTGATGTGACGATTATTCTAAGTATCGACACCAGTTGACGTTGGTTTAGCGGATCAGACGTTTGCGTGGGTATCTCCTTGGCTGTGCGTATTCATTGATAAACAACCTTCTTTCCAGTAAAATTGAATGTAAATCTTGAAGAATGCTCTACCCAATATTGTCTTTTTGCCTTCAGTAGCATTAGGCTTCGATGCTAAGCATAGGTGACATACGAAGTAAATTGACTTAAGACACCGTTGTTTCTGCAAACAACTACATGCTGACATGTTTGACCGAACGATACACCTGGTTTTACACGTCTATACGTCTTGAAATTTGGTCGAGCGCACTCACAACGAATGGTCAACGCACTTGTTCGGCACTCTAACAATGGACACCTATTGTCGTCGTTAAACATGTTTGTGTTTCCAGATTCCAAAGTCACTGGAGCCACCAAGATCGATTTGTTGGAGTTTTTATCATCGCCTTCTGTTGCGTGAGTTTAAAAAAGTTGTTGGGCATGAGAGATATGCTCAAGCCCATAACACAAATTGAAAGTACTGTAGCGTGTTGCAGTAGGTATTATTTTGTTTACTTGACCGCACCAGGAGCAGAGGTTAGACGTTATTAACTTTCGGATACTTGCAGAATTACAAGGGAAAAATCGTATTGATGTTATTTAAGAGACGAGACGAAAAGATATGAGCACGCTCAAGACAAATAAGTTACAGCCTTCTAAACTGCGTAGTGCAAGAACAACCTCTTTTGGACCAACAACCCCATTCTTAGACTCACAGCAGCATTGGCTGTTGAGGGTCCGCATGATTAATGAGCAAGTCCACTGCCACCTCAAACGTTGTAAGGTAGTAGCCTAGTTCACCAGAGGTATCTTGAGGGTCGCAAGTCACCCGCAGGAATTCGCGTGTGATCAGCAGGTGCGACATATTGCTCATAACCAGCACAAACAAGTGCACTGATATGAACTCGTCCGTCGTCATGGAAGGCCGCAACACCATGTTCACTTCTTCAACCGAAGCAAAGCTGCTCGTCGTGTCCACAGATGATGATGACCAAGACGATCCACATGATTGAAAAATGGCCCCCGCAGCGCGCGCCAAGCACTTCAGCTTATCCAGAGGTAGCGTATACTCGTTCACGCGGCGTAGCTCGCGGCGAGCATTTTCCCAATCACTGCCAGAGCGGTCTATAACATGCGGAGGTACTCCAAAAAAAAGACTGAGGCTTTGTTTGAAGCACTTTGATCTTTTCTTTAAGTGCACTCTCGTCCTTCTCGTCCATAAGCCTGGTCAGCGCCTCATAAACATGATCCTCCAGTGGCACCAGCACATTTTTCTGTACGAACCCACATACTGCATGCTTCACTTCGTCTAGAAACTCGTCGTAGTCTGACTCCGAGCGCTCCAAATGTGCTACTGCAAGTTCACTCAGCAACACCTCATCCTTCAGCATCGCATCCTTCACATCCCTCATCTTTCTAAAAATTGTATTCAAGAGCGTTCGTGCTCGCCGCTCCGTCATGAAAGTGTGCTTAACGTCGACGCTCTTCAGCGTGAGCGCTAACACGAATGAATGGCAATCACGCGATGCCCTATGCCCAGGTGCGGTAAAAATTTTCGCTACAAGTTGCGGCGCGTTCACTTTGCTTTGAGGAAAAAAGCACGTGCATGCATCACGATTTGATACATTGCAATGACGATGCACGTCTACAAATGCCTGCAGCAATAGCAGTGCTTTCCTTCGTCGTGGTCCCAGCGGTGCAGGTGACACCAACGCCGCTGTCTGTCTTAAAAATGAGTCAAACGCGGCCCTTCTCTGCGTGTTCAATGAGCCTCGGGAAGCAAAAAGTTTCTTCGGCAGGCTGGACCTTCTTAGTTCTCGAAGAGTACCCCAAAACGCCTTCTTTACCGGTGCTTTCTCGAGACTTATCTGTTGAATATGCGAGTAAAACAGCATCATCTCTCTAAGTGTCTTTTTAGCTTCCCACCGCATTTTTGTTTCGGGATCCGACACCTTCAATACAAAAATGTCTTTTCCATCTATTGTGTCGACCCTTGCTACGCGCACGACCACGGCATAGCGAATATGCATGTCTAAGTATTCTTTGGATGCATTGTGTGGATCAGCAATTTCCTGTTTCCTAGCATTTGCTTCCTCATGAATAGAAACGACGTAACGCGCTTTACTACAGTGACACCCACGTCTCAGAGATGGAGACGTGATGTGTGGTAGCTTTTGTCTTCGTAACTCAATCTGGTCCCAAGTCTGATTCTTCCTCTGGTTATCGTCCTCCAATCCAAAAGCGGCAATAAGCACGTCACTGTCGTCGTCGTTACTGCCTTTTTCATCACTGAGATAGCAGAGTGATTTATTCTCGAGTTCTCTTGAATCCTTTACAACTTCGTCCTGTTGGTCGACATATACTTGGCGGTATGTACATCTTGTCGTCTCTTGCTCTACCGGGAGATCGTTCATAAAGCACTGGTTAAACTGAAAACGTTCTTCCATTACCGACACGAGCGTCATCTCACTGTATTCTTCAGGATACAACACGTCATCATCCATTACTTGACACACACAATTTGTTTACTCTCTAATGGGGTTTTCAACTTCTTGCAATAATGTGGCAATGTTTTTAGTGATGGGACAAATGAACCCTTGCCAGTTTAATTTCGTTTACAAATCAGTTTTTACGTAATGATAAAAGTATAGGATGTGTAAACAACCGGGAGGCATTGTAAAAAACAGCAAAAAACGCCTTGTTTCTTTACTTCGTCCAAAATTACACCCTTGTTGTCCAAACAAAGTCTGTCAAAATTAATGAGTATGGACAATTCCCTAGTGTACTGCGCTTACGCTAAACCGAATAAAAAAAACGCGAGTGCAGGCTTATCGAAAATGGTTGGGCTAAGGAAGCTTAGGACACGATTAGTGTCGTCAACTACAATGTGATGACGGTCATTGCGCTACATACACGGTTTTTTCATATATTGCTGCTCTTTGTAAAAGGTGACTCAATTCGTGTGGTCGAGTCGTGTGGCATAACTTATAATATATGTGCACATGTAACTTTTTTCGAGTGAAAAGGATATGATCAACAGACGATGACGCAAGCAAAAAGCTATTGCCAACCACATGTCTTGCATGCCTATTTAACTAGCAGCTTGGACAATGTCCATATCGTGGACGGCTGCTTACATGCAATGTATCAACGCGACCATTCAACATTAGTCTAGACACATCGACTATGTTGACACGAAACATGCAAACGTAGAGAGATACAGGTATGTTTTGTTGCAATCCACACACTGCGTTCAGGTTCTTATGCTGCGCAAATAAAAAAAGGTGGTGCAGCTTTAACTCGACTTCCCAGCGGCTTCGTGTCATGATGATCCATGTGACACAAACAGAAGAGAATCCGTCGTCAACTAGTTATCGTAACAGCAGCGATTAAAAAATTAACCACCAGCAACCTATTAAGCAATGGTGGAGTGAAACGGTCCTACTATCTGAGACAGTCTTCCATTACTTTTGGTAAACAGTCAGGACGACCTGCATCCTATTTTTTCGATTAATCCTTTTTGACAATGGGCCATGTGGTACCACATCAATGTCATGTCGTACGAAGGTAACTTTGAATCAAACAGAAGGTGACCTCAAGTTCTCTTGACCAATCTAAAGCCGGTGTAGTCTCGACGCGAGCCGATTCTGCGCTGTGGTCATGACGTCTAACGGGTCGATAAAGCTGGGAGAGCTACCATCGCTAGAGGATGTTCCCCCAAGCGAGCGTATGCGTCTTTTTCGCCAGAAGGTCAAGCTTTGTTGTGCACTGTATGACTTCACGGACATGCGCAAGCAGGTGCGCGAGAAAGAGGCCAAGCGCAACGCATTGTTGCAAATTGTCGAGTATATTTCGGCGGGAAAAGTGGCATGGGACCCCTCCTTAGTGGCTGATCTGCTTGAGTGTGTGGGTAGTAATATCTTTCGTCACTTGGGTCGTAGCTCCAACTCTGCGATGATCAATGCCAATGGCAATGTGGAAGGTTGTCCAATCTGTTGCAACTATATCTCCGTCACTTGATCTTTTTTGCTGCTAATTTTATACATATGAATTGTGTTTGTACGATTGGTAGCTGTACCAGAAGATGACGAGCCGATGTTAGAGCCATCGTGGCCACATATGCAGTTAATATACGAGATTTTATTACGTTTCGTATTGTCAAAGGAGGTGGACTCTAGAACGGCCAAGGAATATTTTAGTAAGAAGTTTATGATTAAATTGCTGAATCTATTTGATTCAGAAGATCCTAGAGAAAGAGATTACCTAAAGGTGCGTGACGGTTACTACTGGTGCATCTAGGAAGGACATGGACATACGTACATGTGTGAAATTGCGTGTACCTGGTTTTATCTAGACAATTCTGCACCGTATTTACGGCAAGTCAATGGCTTTGCGCTCGTTCATCCGCCGCTCGATCAATGACATGTTCTACACTTTCGTTTACGAGACGGAATCGCTACAGGGTGTGGGCGAGCTACTGGAAATTCTAGGAAGGTACGTGTAATGAGTGGGTGATAAATCAAACAACGCTCGGTTTGTAATGTGCTATTGTGCTGAGCGTGATCTCAATGTGTACGGTTGTGTGAGTTCAGTATCATAAATGGGTTTGCTCTACCGCTGAAGCCCGAGCACCAGAATTTTCTCGAACGAGCACTGATTCCCCTTCATACGGTGCGTGTGAATTATTTGTTGATGTACACGACTATGTGAGCTTTGGAAAGAGGCTTATTTGCTGTTTTGACGTCTTGATGAACCCACGTACAGGCAGGAAATCTAGCCATGTTCCACCAGCAACTGGCTTACTGCACCACGCAGTTTGTGGAAAAGGATCCGCAAACATCGGAGCCTATTATCATGGGGCTGCTAAAGTTCTGGCCTGTGACTGCAAGTGCCAAAGAGGTCTCGTTTTTAGCCTGCTACATGTCAGCTAGATTACAACCGACTTATTTTGATTTTGGTGTTGGTGATGTCTATTGGCACCACAGATTCTGTTTTTAAACGAGCTCGAGGAGATCATTGAGATGATTCAGATGGAGCAATTTGTGGCAGTGATGCGACCATTGTTTCTACGGATATCGCAGGCCGTGTGCAGCAGCCACTTTCAGGTCTCTCAGCGCGCCTTATATTTATGGAATAACGAGGCGCTTGTACGGCTTGTGAGCGCGCGACGGACCGAGATTCTCCCGTTAATATTCGGGGCACTGTACCGTAACTGCGAAAACCACTGGCACAATACCGTGCAAACGTTGACGTATAACGTGCTTAAGCTTTTCATGGAAATGGACTCTCAGCTCTTTGATCAGTGCTCGGCACAGTTTGAAGAGCGCGAAGGAAGGTGAGCAAGCATACCATCATGCTGTACTTCTAGTCCTGTTGTTTGTATAGGCAGACGCTTTGTTCAACAAGCTTCCTCAGCCGCCTGCACTTAGAAACATGATTTAATACAGCATCCTTGTGCTTTTATGTTCTTCAGGGCGCAGCAGACGACGGAACAACGCCAGCTCAAGTGGACAGCCTTAGAACACCGCTTGCAGGCGCAAGGACTGATGTGAAAGAAGCACATGAAGCCAGTCAATGCTACCACCGATTGATGACATGTAGAGCGATATAGCTACGCCACTACACTCGACTGTGGACGGCAGCGGAAGTGAGGAGTTGTGGCGAGCGAGAGGAATTTGTCCGGATTTGCAAATGATCTACTTACTGACTGATGGTGGTGATACAGGTAGATAAGCTTGTTGGCTGTACTGGTTGACCTGGACATGGACAGTGTTGTGCAAGCAACACTCGTCTCAACCGCTGCCATTGTCTTGTGCGCGCGTCGCATTTTTACATTTTCTCTAGCCTTTTTGCATTTATTCGACCAAGTCCTCAGATTTTTATTGTAATAATTTCCTAAAACGAGTTCAATTGCAGTTGCCGAATCAAGTGCCTGCTGCAAGTCGGTTTTGCTGAGCCTGGGGTCAAAAAAAAAACCCACATTTCCGTACCCCAATATAATTGTAGTATCTTATAAATAATAACTGTTGGCACCTTTGCAACATTCAATAATTGCTCCGAACCTTCCTACTAAGTACGTCTACTAAGTACGTCTACTAAGTACGTTACGTAGTCGTTCAAACCAAAAAAAACTGTTTGTTCACCCCTTCCTTTATCCATACAAATATCAAGTGACATGGCATGTGTGGTCGTCATTGGCTCCCCCTTCCAGATCGCTCCCTCGGCTCTCGTTCGTTCATTCATTTCTGCTTTCAGCCGTAAACGGGAGCAGTTGATTCAATCCGTTTAATAAAAGAAGTAGCTCAGTTTCACAAGTATGTTATCTCGTGTAGGACGTTCTGCGATACGTAGTGTGCGTTGTATGGCAACTGATGCCAAGAAAGCACCAACTGCTTCAGTGGGTCAAATCACACAAATTATTGGTGCTGTTGTAGACGTTCAATTTAAAGATAATCTACCACCAATTCTAAATGCTTTGGAAATTAAAACTCAAGACAATACACGTATTGTATTGGAAGTTGCGCAACATTTAGGTGAGAATACGGTGCGTACTATTGCAATGGAAGGTACGGACGGTCTTGTACGTGGTCAAGAATGTGTGGATACGGGTAATCCGATTATGGTACGTTATTTAGTATACGTATATTATACCATTATGTCAAGTTGTGTTTTATACTCTTTACGTAATAGATATATCGATATTGTAAGAAATATATATATTACGTATATTGA
The DNA here is from genome assembly GCA_920618645.1 of Peronospora belbahrii. Taxonomy (NCBI): domain Eukaryota; phylum Oomycota; class Peronosporomycetes; order Peronosporales; family Peronosporaceae; genus Peronospora; species Peronospora belbahrii. The sequence goes on along the minus strand of CAKKTJ010000109.1, from coordinate 82,887 downwards.
TGATAACCATTTGGTAATCTATTGAATGTATAGGTTCCAGTGGGTCCCGAAACGCTTGGACGTATTATGAACGTAATTGGCGAATCAGTTGATGAACGTGGACCTATTAACGCTAAGCGTCATGCTCCTATTCATACATCAGCTCCTCTATTAACCGAGCAGGGATCAGGTGCGGAGATTTTGGTCACGGGTATGAAAGTTGTGGATCTATTGGCTCCATACGCTAAAGGCGGTAAAATTGGTCTTTTTGGTGGTGCTGGTGTTGGTAAAACGGTTGTGATTATGGAATTGATTAACAATGTTGCCAATAACCACGGTGGTGTCTCGGTGTTTGCTGGTGTTGGTGAACGTACACGTGAGGGTAATGATCTATACTATGAGATGATTGAATCGGGTGTGATTAAGATTAATGACGATGGCACGACAACTGGTTCTAAGGCTGCTCTTGTGTATGGCCAAATGAACGAGCCTCCTGGAGCTCGTGCCCGTGTCGGTCTGACTGGTCTAACTGTTGCCGAGTACTTCCGTGATGTGGAAGGCCAGGATGTGTTGCTTTTCGTTGACAACATTTTCCGTTTTACTCAAGCGTGCTCAGAGGTGTCGGCTCTGCTAGGTCGTATTCCGTCTGCTGTGGGCTACCAGCCGACGCTGGCGACGGATCTTGGTGCGCTGCAGGAGCGAATTACCTCAACCAAGAAGGGCTCCATTACCTCGGTGCAGGCTATTTATGTGCCGGCTGATGACCTTACGGACCCTGCTCCGGCCACAACGTTCTCCCATTTGGACGCTACGACCGTGCTATCGCGTCAGATTTCCGAGCTGGGTATCTACCCGGCTGTGGACCCTCTCGACTCCAAGTCGCGTATGCTTGACCCCCGTATTATCGGTCAGGAGCACTACGACGTGGCCCGTGCTACTCAGAAGCTGCTGCAGGACTACAAGGGTCTGCAGGACATTATTGCCATTCTTGGTATGGATGAGCTGTCGGAAGACGACAAGCTCACCGTGGCTCGTGCCCGTAAAGTGCAAAAGTTTATGTCGCAGCCTTTGCACGTTGCTGAGGTGTTTACGGGCAAGCCGGGCAAATTCGTGCCACTTGTGGACACGATTTCGTCGTTCAAGGACATCATTGCCGGCAACTACGACGATCTTCCGGAGGCTGCCTTTTACATGGTTGGCGGCATCGAGGAGGTAAAGGCAAAGGCTGCTGCCTTGGCGGCCGAGCTTGACGAATAAGTTACTCGGTTTGCAAATGCAGAGCAGAAGAAGCAAGTCATCTCTTACGAAAGCAAACGGCGTCTAGTGTACGGCATGTGTGACTGAAAAATGAATGAGGATCTCAAGGCAGGCCTATAGGTTCTTGTAATTGACTAGCTTACTTTTCAGTCGTATTTCATTTCAACGTACCTCTTGCCTTCCCATAAATCAATGTCATATCGTTTTGATAACGTGCAGTAGTGTGAAGCAGCAGCCCAAAAACTGCGTTAATGTTCATTGTCTCTTGTATTTTTTTGCCAAGACAAAAACTCAGGCACAATCAGACATTGAAGGTCACTGCAAAGCGTAAAGCGTCTGGTACTGATGGCTACGCTGGTGCTAACGCTTAAATAAGCTGCGTTGTACAGCTAGGAAGAAGCACAACAAACACACTAACGTTCAATCTGCTTTTTCTACGTTTTTTTGACGATCATGACTGTTAGCACAATTGTGGACAGTCCGTGTCGGTCACTCACCTTTCTCTATTTTTAATCATACTCAAAGTCCTCATCAAAGTCCTCATCGTCGTCGTCGTCTACATCATCGTTGTCATCCTCAAGCTCAGCGGCCGCAATGATTTCGTCGTCGATAGCTTTCCACTGCTCAGGCGTCGGCTCCGGGTACCGTGACAGATACGGCAGCAATGCGAGTTGACGAGAAATTTTAATTGCTCGTGCTAGCTTGCGCTGTTGCTTGGCTGTCAGACCAGTAAACCGACGAGGACGAATGCGTCCAGTTGGCGAAATGAAAAGACGTAATAGGTCCACATCAAGCGCCAGCTCTACTACATCGGGGTGATTGGCCGCCACAAAATACTTCCACGGCTTCGTCTTATCCTTTTTGAATGGCTTCCTCTTGTCAGCAGGCAACATCCAATTTAGCATCTCCGGGGAAATACTGAAGCAACCAATGTGACAAACGCAAGTTTATCAACCAAGTCTATGTATCATAATTAGCAAAATAAAGTAACTTACGCCATGCCTTGGTCCCAGTGCTGGAATGGGTCTGGTACGCCTTTATTCTCGTTCACTCCAATCTGACTCTCCGCAAGACTAAGTGATGCATCGAATCCAGGCATTTCAACATACAGTCGGTCGTCTTCAATGTCCGACACTATCGAAGCATTAGCAACGTCGTCGTCATCATAATACGCATTTTCTTCCTGATCCCACTCTGCTACATCTTGCTCAAACTTTTTGGCCCAATTGGCAGGACTAAGGTCAGCATCTTCATCGTCTTCATCGTCTTCTTCTTCCTCACCTAGTTCTTCCATCACCTCAAACTTGTCCTCACTTAGCTCCTGACTCAAGTACTTGACTTCATCTGGCAATTCTGTTAAATCTTCAATCTCCTCAACCTTTTCAAACATTGACTTTTTCTTCTTAAGCTCTAGAAAAACCACCTCATGCATGCACACTTAGCTCTCTCTCTACCACTCTATATACAAATATTATAAGCCACTTACCCTTCTTATTATCATCTTTTCCTTTAGTCACCATAGAGCGAATACCACCAATTACAAGCAAAGAATCATTATATACAGTCAATGTATGTGGAAAGATCTGCGCTTGGAGCACGCCATTCTTTATGTTTGAAGCAATACAACGACGGAGTGGCGAGGAAACTAACACAAGATACAAAATTAACAAACACTTCGTGAGGTTATTACAATGTGTAGACACTAGAGAAAAGCATCGACGCACCAGCAATTGCAGACGCGCACGGACGAAGCCACACGCGCATCATTTGTGGGCTTTTATGTGGGCTTTGCTTCGGTGGTGGAGAGTAGTTCTATGTATACTTTATGTACTGCATATGTGAGCCACTTAATTATTTACCGATAAATAAAATGAAGTGGCCCACATCTTGAAAGAATGACTGGCAACGATATTGCAACAATAGAAACTCAGACATGCAAAAGTTCACCTGATTTGCACTTGTGCATGTTCGCCACCCGCAAACGCAGCTGTCCATCATCTAAATGCAATCACCGTTTATGAAAACCTATCTGTCTGTCTGTCTGCCATCTGCTATTCGCCCGTGCTCAAGAGTGAAAGTTCTGAAATGGGTCGCAAAGCTATGACAACTCATGGCCGTAATAGGCTTAACGCCGTCAGCGGCCTTCGTCCATTGCCGAGACGCCAGAAACCCAGCCTTGTTGTGGTTTTTCGCCATTCCGTCCCCATCGTTCTCCACACACTTGGTCATCCATATCGTTAGCTGTTATTTTGTTCGCTGGCTTTCCACGTATGAAGGTGCCGCGATCCGCTTGGAAACTAGGCCGTTGACGATGGAGCCTTTGATGCTGCCATCGACTCTATTTTTCGCCACTTCTCTTGCTCTCTGTCCTTGTTTTCAGCCATGGCTTTTTCTTTCAGCAAGTATTCCTTTGCGCATTGATCATATAAAGCCATGTCATAGTCCATATAGAGCTTCAACACGTTCTTAACAACACAAAACAGCAACAGTCAGTGAGCAATCGACGAATGACAGCTAACTAAACCGAGCGTGACCAATTTTACCTGAGCAAGTCCTTCAACTGTAGTGTTCCAGTGTCCCAGCGAGTTTCTATGAAGAGGGCCGTAAATGACTGGCAGAATCAAATGCGCGTGCTGTTTACTTAAACAACCATTGTTCACAAGGTGTTCATTGTTCCATAGGAACAGTGACCTCTCCGAAACCTGGAAGTGCTGGCTACCAAGCCACTTGGCCAAGCCATTAAAAAGCGGCTTATGCACCTGCTGAAGCTGTTCGCTGCCCATAAGCTCCAGAATCTCCTCCAACTCGTTCAGGAAAATTACTTGCTTTGATGAGCACGACCACGGCCAGAACTTGATGATACCCTGAATGATAGGCACTGCTGTGTCGGGGTCCTTTTCTACATACTGCGTGATGCAATAGGAAAGCTGTTGGTGGTACATTGATACGCACTTTGGTTTATGCAGTGGTACGAGCGCGCGCACTAAAAACTGCAAGTGTTCGGCTTTCAGAGGCATGGCAAAGCCGTTGATGATACTGCCCAGGATCTCTAAGAGCTCACCCACGCCGTTGTGTCGTTCTGTCTCGTACACGAAACGGTAAAAGACGTTACTGATGGCCTTGCGAATAAATGATCGGTGCGACATAAATTTGCCGTAAATGCGATGCAAAATGGTCTTGAGATAATCTCGTTCACGCGGGTCTTCGCTGTCAAAAAGGTCAATAATCGAGAGACAAAACTTCTGATCAACGTACTTCTTCGCAACCTTTGCGTTTACCTCGCCCGATACGATAAAACGAAGAAAAAATTCATACACCACTTGAAGATGTGGCCACGAAGCTTCTAGCACAGGTTCATCTTCCTCTGGATCAAAATCTTCAGTCTGTGGGGGCAATGCACGGCAAATATTGACAGATACCATGGCCATAATATCTGGCATCAGTGATTCGGTAAAGATCTTTTGACCACCAGGATTATTGACATAATCTACAAGTTCCAAAAGTGTCTGACGCTTTAAATCCTTTCCACTACAATAGATGGATAGATAGATCCATATGCACATTTCGTTAATCAATCAATTAATCAAACAAGAACAAACCTACATATTTGCCACATCTAAATTACAAGATAAAGAAGAAGAAGAAGAAGAAAAGCCTCACCGTTTATCCGACGTCAAGTCATCAAAATTAAAAATAACTGAACAGAGCTCAAGTTTTTGTTGAAACAAAACTTCTCGTCGTTGTAATGACGTGTCTTTCAAATGTGGTAAATCTTTTAATGCTTGAATCTTTTGATTTCTCGCCATAAAGGAGCGACGTCGTTCACGTTTTGGCAATGACATATCGGAACGTACACCACCACCACTATTACTACTACTACTAGTAGTAGTACTAGTTGTACTCTCACCTAAAGTAGTAGTAATAGGAGATCCAATGCCATGATTCTTATTTGTACCTTTCCCATCAACATCCATTTGATCAGGAGAATTTAAACTCATGTGCTCTCCGTTTGTACTAAGTTTTCGTTTAACTGTTTGTAGCATTCCCTTCATTGCTTCAATAATAAGCTCAAGTAGTTTGGAAACAAAGTGATAATCAAATTCAAGAGGGAATAAAAGAAGAAGAAGAAGAGAGAAGAGAGAATCAACTCACACAGAGAGAGAGAAAGCGAGAGACACTAGAAGACCACGAGATTCTTTCTATCGAATGTAGAAAATATAACAACAAGACACTTTTTCGTTTGTCTTTATAATAATTCACCAAACCACGTAATTTATAGCCGTCTGTCCAGCACTTGCACTCTCCGTCACTCAGTCAGTCGTGTTTTCTTCCTTTTCCCTCCCCCTCCCTCCCCGGCTCCACTCCTCTTTACCTGTGAAATATAATAGACATACTGTCTTATTGAGTTTCACAGGAGCAACAACCTAGAGTCAATTGATAAAACAAGGTAAGAACATGGAAATGGTAAGCACATGTGACATGAAATCTTGGTGCTTGTTTTGTAATCTGATGCCAACATTATGACCGTGTTTTGGTATTCCAATGTGTAAAACGTCCATCTATTCCCCATCTGGTTTGTTTTAACTGCAAATTAATAATCAAGTTAGTAACTGACATGCAGTCTTCTAACGACCAACGTCACGTGATGAGGCGCCTCATACATTGCTGTAGACGCAACATCCGCATCGCTGAGTTTCCATTAGTTAATCCAACATTCTCTAATACTATCCGGACTAAGAGTAATAGCACGACATTAAGTACCATAAACACTCGAACCCTATTCACTGGTGTAGTTGAGGTTTTATACGCATGTAACGCTTGGCTGGCGATACACGTGAGCATTTGGACAAGTAATGGCCAATTTTATTGTCAAGGTAGATATCGTATTTGAGAGGTTTGGCAAGGTAACAAAAAACAATAATTGGTGGATTGGATTATATTAATTGTATAATTGCGTATGTCTTTTTTTCTGTCATGTTCTACATATATTATGTCAAATAAATTTCAAGTCATTTATTTAAGTGTATTCTTAACTAACGATTTCAATAACGATGCTCAAATTCCTCAAGTTTCAATGAGAATGCTACATGACGAGCCATTCATTACCTTCCAGCAAGTTGAAACGATTCAAATGAATCAAATAAATCGTGAAGAGTTGTCCGTGTTGACTGATGAAGCATTGACAAAACTCTTGCAAGACATTATCCAGCGACATGTAAAAGCTTTCAAAACCATGCAAGTACAGGTACGAAATTTATTTATCTTACACAATCTCGTTGTTTTTTTGAGTCTTGAATAAATTACATTCTTGATGGTATTCTATTCGTGTATATTTGTTGATTTTGTGTAGATTTTACTGACGTCCGAATCGTTACGAGCAAAGTTCGAGTATGAACTATTGCAGCATGTTCCAGAGCTGGAAGTTTTAGTGTTAAAGAGACAGAAATTTGGTGGCTCTTTTGTGGTTTTTACACTCCCATTGCTTGTGGAAAACCTGCCATGCGAGTCGACAGGTTTGCTTGAGAAGAAAAGATTGAATTCCATGTACATTCCCGATGGCTTTATTGGATCTAATTTTTCTGTCACGACAAACGGACCGACAATTTTCATTGGATATCCTATGCAGGATGATGTTGAGGAGAATGTTGATGGCATGTGGCCACTAGTCATTGAATGGCCTGAAATACTTCGGTTGTCGAGTCAAGTGACACAATTTCCATTGTCAAGTGAGGCGACATCTTCCATTGAGCTGATTGCTTCATGCAGAGAGGTAATTATATGCTCCTGTATTTTGTTAGTCTCATATGTTTTGTTTGATGCTGATTAGGGTCAAATCGTGTAGATGTTTTTACAGCAGTGGAGGAAACGAAAAGATTTTATTGCAGAACTACGGCGTCATGTAATAGGTAAGCGATGATGTTAATGCAAAAGTGTACAGAACAACTTACCGTACAAGGTCGTGCTGACGTGTGTTTGATGTCGTGTCGCTGGATACAGTTTTAGAATATGACGCCGTGGACTTTTCACAGGTGTTTTTTATGCTGCAGGAACAGTTAAATGCACAAGCGCCTTTGCGCATTACTGTTTTGCGATTGGAGTTTACGACGATATTTTTCCTCACTAACAGCACGAGTGACTTAAAGTTGACCTTGCTCGACGGTGAAGATGGAGCCTCTCCTGTTAATGTCGCACTTCATGCATCGAGTACTTCGCACAACCTCAATGCTGCTGCAAACTGCCAATCGTGCGTTGCTCAGTTTCTCGAGAATACGCAAAAAGGCTTGCTTCTGCACTTTTACGGAGAGTAAACTGCAGCGATAAAAGATGCGATTGCAAGAAGTGGTATCTGATATTGTCCAGGATCACATTGAATCCATCACGAAACGCAGCGACCGTGGAAAGTTAGTTGTCTCGGACTTCGTCTACTACGTATTTGCTTCTAACACTGAATGAGACGGAAGACGATATAACAATCTGCAATACGTTAACGCACGGGTTTTCTGACGGAGAAATGTATGTCATGTGACACGACAAGGTAGTAAGAAAGAGAATTAACCCGATAACATGGCGCAGGTAGACCAGTGAGGGATGGGCACTTGTTCGTAAGTGAATGGAAGTATGTCACGATAATTGGGTTCTCGACGTGCATGACGATGATACGATGATAGAACAACGTCTCTTTGAAAACAAGAGCTTGGTCCAGTTCCAGATCCCGTGAAATTTTTGTCATGAGATACTCCAACGACATTACAACACAATGGGACTTTCTAACTCATGTGTGTGTTTTATGCTATTATCTTCAAGATGAGACTACCTAATAATAATAAGAAGAAGAATAACAAGAGACATGTTTGTGTGTCGGTCGTTCTATACTTACGACTCCTTGAAATTGTAGTTAATCTAAACTTGACCGCAGTCCTGTCGGTAGACCAGTTCTCACTTTTCATTTCTTCATCAAGTACCCAAATTGTACCTAACGTCCACAAGACTAATGCGTCTTTCTATATACATTACTCATTGCTGCAGCTGTCACCGTCGTCATCAGCATGGACACCTTAGCCGCTACGAACTCGAAGCCTGTTCAGGCAGATGACACTGTATATCGACGTTTGAGAGTTGACACCTCTGAAGACAACAATGTCGAAGAACGAACAATCTGGAGTACTATTACTGAGCAAATAAAACTACCGTGGCTTGAATCGCTCATAGCGCGCATTAAATCCAGGTTCGGTTCGCAGAGGATGGATTCTACCCCGCAAAGCACCCATGTCGGCAAAGTCGGTGCTGCCACGAAGATGGAGGAAAATAAACAACGTTTGCCGCAAGAAATACTTGAATTTATCATAGCTGATTTTAAAAACGATGTGAAATATATCCGTCTGGAAGATTCTGTATCAAATAACGTTCTTCTCTCATTAGAACGTCAGATTGCGATATACAACAAGAAATATCCACATAATAAAGTGTCCCTTCACGAGATGTTACGCAAAACATACAAGCACAACGACATCATGTTAATTAATAAAGGACTCGACAGAGAATGGAGTGCGTACGTGGTGCGCAATGGGAACGACGTAGACTTAAGCCAAGTGATGAACTCCGGTAAACTCGTATCAGCTGTCAAGTCAGAGTATGGTCTTCATGTGGGTGCATTATACCACCAACATATTGAGCTACACATTGCTATACTAAAAAATATACTGCAAAGGGAGCCAAACACAGCCAATTTGCAGACAAAAATTACGCGCTTACTACAGCTACTAGACACATAGAAGAAAGTGTTAAGTGGCTTAGCCGCATTGCTTGGCTTCGTGCTGATAATGGAATGTGATTTCGTTGGCGGCTAAAATGTGTTGAATATATTATTGCTCTTATTGATCTTGTAAAGCTAGTTGTATGCTCTCGCGTTGCTCTTTGTGAGCGACGACACATTGTTTGGTCTGTTTTAGGTTTAAGACACATTAAGCTGCTAACGCACGTGCACGTGTCAAAAAATTCTGTAAGGCTACGCTAACCATTGATTCGCACCAATGTCTGTTTGTCCCCACGCGATCTCGTTTGCTTGCTCAACTCGCGACCATATACCTTTTCTAGTAATTGTAATGTACGCAAAGCATTCCGTAAGCAAGTTGCTTGTCCACCACATCTATAGCTGTACACCTTGTATGACCCATAATTGCCATGTCATTATACCATGGCTTGTTGCAAAAGCATTTGATCAGTTCCTATGCATCTTATGTCACCGATGGGCATGATATGCTGCGAGGCTACAAGTCTTTGTTCTAGTCCAGCTGCAAAATGCAACACACCTGACTTCACGGTCAGATTTGCTTGTAAATGTCTTCTTTTGTATAACTTACGTGCATCCTGATGCCACTTGAGTTCAATCGGTTACGAAGACATGATGACTATACTCATTGCACGCTCAACAACATTAACAAGACGGCTGTTGCATCCTATTCCTTCCTGTGCTAATAGCAACGACCACTGGCAATTTGCAGACTCCTAAAACGCAGTCTGACCGACCGAGTCGATTTTGAGGAATGAGTGCCTGACTTACGCTGCAGCTTTGAGTCGGAGCTCGCCCTGAAGCAAAACCGCGACCATTTAAAGTTTTTTCTACGTTTTGAGTTATCGAGTTGAGTAATAATACTTACAGCAACTGCCTTCTTATTTGACTTCTACATTGTCGCTTGTGTAATTTGTTGTTGCCAACTCATAATCTTCGGTACACGAAGTCGCTTCCACTTTGTTGCCAAATACTTAAGAGACATGAATCTTGATCGCAGAGCTGTTGCTGGCTGCCGTTCGTGGGCCTTCTGCCAGTCTATCTTTTGCTGAACATTGGTGCGCCTTTGGCAGCCATACAATCAAATTTGCAGCGTATGCAAAATATCCGTGCACAGTCTGAACGCGTCTTCTACCGAGCCAACGCTGAAACGGCTGCATGGCAGCTCCTTGGACGCAGATTTGCTAGCACTGTTTACTTGATCCACGTAAATCCATAGTCCAAGCGCATCGTGCACTCTAAGCGGTATTTTGTTGTAGTCTTTGGTAGATGTGGGGCAGTTGAACTGGTAAACGTCGATACTTATGCGGCTCATGTTTGAATGTAGCCTTAGGTGCAGGTATTCATCGTAAGGAGGCCTGCAATGACGGATCCTGTCAATGAGGGCCTCGTACCTGGCATGCCGTTGACGTCATACCGGTCCTAGTAAAGGTCGTAGCAGTAGGAGAAATCCTGCGTGAAACAAAATATATTGTTAGGTAAGGTGCCAGTCGTGCATTCCGCACGGTAACAGATTACGCGGCGTAGCGCCAAGCTAGTTTGCCATCAGAATGTGACTTGGTCATCTTCAATCCGCAACATTTGGCCACAATGTAATCGCAGCACCACAATGGGTGTCATGTAGAAGTCACGAAAAGAACATGCAACTCCGTCACTGCACAGTAAGAAAGAACGCTTGATGTTTATTACAAGTTGGAAGTTCAAACCTACCAAAGAATGAGGTAATATTGATATAAAAAAAGCAGAACCAAACTGATCGCACGACACCGCCATGACGATCACATCTCATCAGATCTTCAATCAGCATTCTCTAATCCTCCTTGTCCTCGATCGTGAACTTGCCACGCTTGGCCATATAATCATGGAAAGCCATAGAGCTCAGTAGCAACACAACTACCGAAGCTTGGCCATAAATACGTGTGTGCATGATCTGCTGCGAAGGTGAAATGCCTTTGTTTAAGTGCTGATAGCTGTAGATACAACCAACTAGTGGTACACCCACCGTAACCAGAGCACGGTACGGGTGATCGTACAGAAAGTTGGCGCTTTCCTGCCAAAATTTGAGCTGCGACGCCTTCTTCTCCGGTGCCATATATGAGCCTCCTTCAAGTGTAGCCATATACATCTCGGGATTCCGAGCCCCGTGTATCAAACGGTTTTCAGCCACAATCGTAAAAGCGCCTAGAAATGGCGACACGACCAATGCCGTCTTACCGCTAACACCCAAACGGTTGCGAAATGCCGGCCAATATTTATTACTTAGACCCACCATGGCAGCAGCAAAGACGGCGGTAATGGCACCGGATTTTAACCCGCTCGTATAAGCGTGCCATGAAATGGCGTCACGCGCTTGATTTGGATTTCCCGTCTTCCATGACGAGTGTTCAGAGTTTGTATTAACTGGATTCATCCTATTAATGAATGATGAGTTGTGCTCGTTTTGAAGCTTTTGAGCTATTTGGACACATAATAAATAGCTCGTCGTGTTGGCTGATTGATTGATTGATTGATTGGGTGCGTTTTTATTTGCGACACGTTCACGTTTGGTGAACTGGGAGGAATGAACACAAAATCTGCCGCTATCCGAGCGGATGGAATCGAAAGAGCAATTTAAAGCTAGCTACTGTAAGTCTTCCTCACTGTCTACGAGGCAAATTGAAAATGTTCATGTGTCCATTCATGATGTTACTTGAGCTATTAAACGTCATTTAGGAAGCTGCGAGTTTGTTCAAACGCGTCAAATTCTCGGCAATTTTTTCACATGCACTGATGACGCAGCTCATGAGAATAAATTCCTCCATCGTTACGCGTTTGTTGTGGTCGTCTACGTATCCCAACAAACACTCCCCATAGCTTTGTTTCAAAGCCATTGCAGCTTCTTTAAGTGTAAAAGCCTCTACGTTAAGTAACGCTTCAGGTGCAGAACTTTCGCTTGCTGACGACAAACCGCGAAAGCGGTTTCTTCGACGAATATTCGTCATCATGGGTTTCGCATCATTCAAAACGGTAGATGTGGGATTTGATGTCTTGAAAGCTACTATGTCGACAAAATTGGATGATCGTCGGGGACGAGAGTCTTCCGGAGGTGATGGCAAATCAATAGTTACGTCTTTTTGGGGATCTTCGACTTTGCCTGGTTCCATTGGTTGGAGAGAGTTACGGCGATGTGTACTCTTGCGAAGTAAGCGAATGCTATTGGAGTGAGCAAAATGTGCGTCATTGGACCCAGTCATCACGTCCGCTATCGGAACTTGCGGCTGATCGTCGTAGATCTCGAGCTCCAGTCGGAATCCTTCGTTTAGCGCCTGCATGAATTCGCAAAACGAAATTTTGCCGTCATTGTCCTTGTCCACTAATTGCATGAATTCATCCACATATTGCTCCATTCCTTCAATGCCTTGGCTGCCAGCGTACGGCATGAGCTTTTCAAGCAAAATGCCGAGCTCCGAGACATCGACTACACCGCGACGGTGCACATCAGCAATACGAAAGGCTTCTTTCATCTGCAAGTAGATCGCGTGATCTTCAGCGGTTGAACCTGAAAACTCATCTCCGAACAAGGTCGCCAACGTGTCAAAGGCTTCTACGATGCCAACTTCCACAACTGCCAAGCTTTGGTCCCACTTAATTTTTGCCACAGCAGGCGACGTCGTAGTTACGTTGGGCAGCGGCGAGGACGGAGATTGTGGTAATGAAGAGTTTTCAATCGTTACGCTTTCCTCACCCACCATTTCTAAGACGGCTGCTGAAGTCGGAGAAGGAGGTTCCTGTGCTGCTGTGAAGGCTGCAGTGCATTCAGCGTCAATCCGGCTTTGGTGCCAACGTCGTAAAAGCTTGTCTTTTCCGCTGTTTCGACGATTATCGTGCCAGTCCATGAGATCCACAAGAGCATCTATCTGATCGAGGAGTTCGCGGCATACACCCAAAACTTTCGTGTACTTGGACGTAGAGAATGGCGGCTTCCACAACGTTGGCTCCATGGTAGACCCGTCTACAAGTTTCGCTTGAGTCTTCAGCAGCTCAGGAATCGCGGTCTTCATTTGGTGTTTCAACGCCCTGATCTGACTGCGACCAAGCAGAGCATTGGCTGTCTCTATGTCCTCTTCAGTAAGCTGTCCTGTGGAAATACTTACTGGACGGTTGCTCGCAATGTGATGACGAAATACTTTGTGAAAGATTTCGCGATACTGCTTCAATAACTGCTGGATATTGCTACGAAGTAGACCACGCGAGCTGCGAGGGCAAATTACAACTTCCACGACCATCAAAATCAAAATGCCTAGGGCGTTCTGAGTGAGACTTGCGTATGACACCGTCGGTGAGGACGATGTGTTTCGGCAACTGTGATCGAGCAACACCGACGCAGCCATAAAAGCTGACGTCATTCCTGCCAGTGCCATATAGCGGCCACAAAACCATACGTACATGGACCCAGCAGTCCACACGAACAACACGATGTTGTTTAGCGTATGGTACACATCATCGTCTGCCACTGTGCACACGAAGAAGCTGAAGATCGACGGTAGCACTGTTCCAGCCACCAAACCTCCGACGCGGTTGACCGTATTGCTGTAGGTACCGCCAATATTATCTTCAGCGACCATTGCGATGGCTGTAGGCGCAGTAGAACTGAAAGCGAAGATGAAAGTTGCGCAGCAAACTCCGATTATAATTGCCAGTGTCGTCCGAAATGCGAAGATAATAAGACGGCGCGGGTAGTTTGTAGAGTGAAGCAGACTTTGATATGCTAGCTTGAGAAAGTTTTTGACTCGGTATCGTGCCGAGAAATTCTTTCGGTTGAAAGTGCCTTCAAAATCTAGCAACGAGATCACAAATACGTGAAATGAGTACACAAACACGTTTAGCGGCATCGTCTTGCCCACATCATCTGCTGTGTGTACATCGGCTGAAAGCAAGTTGCCGTAGAGGGTCGTGTACTTTTCCATAAGCTGTTCGATTGCCTGCTTAAGCCTGGCAAATTTTGGTGAGGACATACCTGGCAAATGCCCAAACCAAGCAAGAAAAACTTGTTAGCTACATGAGATACGGAAGAAAAGAAGAAGTACTTACATCGCGACGAACGAACGATCTCGAGCGAGATGTCCTCAAGCAAGTCATTCGCTTCAATTTGCAGCACGTAGAACTGCGTTTGCATCTTCTTAAGCAGCACGACGTGTGTCCAGTGACATGTCTCCGCCTCAATGGCAAACTTCATTGAATGCAAGTCTGCAAGGAGCTTGCCGTATAAGTTTACAAGCTGCTTAGCCACCGTCTTGTTGAAGTGAAAGCAAGTACCGAGACCTACAAGTTCTTCCCACCAGCAGTCATTCAATAGTGACTCCATAGTCTCCAAACGCTCATGTGCATTCTCGAGTAGTCGGTCAAGCCTCAGCTTGAAGAAATCCATTTTCTTAATATCTTTGGCACGAAAGCAATATGAATCGACTATCAAGTTCAAAATGTCACGGATATCATGTGGCGACGCAGCCATATGCCTCCGCAATTTTCGCATGGCACTAACATGACAATGGTAAGTCTCATAGCAATGATATAGCAGCAATCGTTGGTTTTGTGTAAACGTACAAAATCGGATAAGGGAGTACCATGATTACGAGCGCTATCAAAGTGCCAACAACGCCCACAGCGCTGTAGATGGCTAGCTGTTTAAGCAAATTCTTCGTGCCGTAATAACTGTTACCATCTGAGTTGTCCTTGAGCGCTGTCGTAAAGATCGGATTCATAGGGTTGACAAGTGTCAATGCTGCAACAAGTAAACACAAACCATAGAATCATAACTCGTCATCGTATCACCACACTACTACAAACTGTTTCATAACTAGTGTAGAACGTACTGAAATATAAATTTGTGCTCACAGCAAATTTTTTTCACGTTTGTTTGCTAGAACACCACACAGCAATCCCAACAATCACGTAAGTCCATCATGAGCACCACAACACGCAATGTGCATTTTAACATACAATAGGTGACAGTAGTACTACGAGTGTAAAGAGTGCGAGCAATGGAAGAGTGACGCTCCAGTCTTGCAGACTAACGTAGTACATACTACCGTTGAGGTTCTTAGAGACAGTCATAAGGTTGTCTTGGGATAACGGGACACACGCAAATACGACAAAATTATACAGCAGAGCAATGGCAACACCCACATCAATCTGCCACACTTGTTCCAGCACGCCACCGACCGTATTAGAGGCAGCGTAAATGACCATCATAGAAGCGACCGTGAGGCCTCCGAGGTAATAACTCGATGGTAGAAGAAGCCATTCTCGACCAGTTCCACGGGTTTGCACTAGACCAGCGAGCAAAACGCCGACTGCAATGCGCACCGCTAGTTGTAGACGACGTTTAAACACTCGCATCTCCTTTGGATGCTTGTTCTTTTTTACACGAGCGACTCGTCGACGGAGATTTTCAGCTGCTGCATGAGATAAGGACAAATTACTCGATGCTCGTTGTTTTCGAAGACGTAAGCGCATGGACTGTGATTGAGGCGGTGGAGATTGTAAATCCACATAAAAGTCATTGGTGGTCGTGGTCGACGTTATTGGCATTTGAGACGCGTTTGAGTCGACCGAAACACGGACATTTAACGATGAACTGAAGGAATCATCATGGTCGGATGTACTTGAGTTTTTTGAAAGAGACTTTGGGTGTTGCATATGAAGCGAAATCGAACAATGAGATTCCTAATGTACTTTTCATTTGGAATTCGTTTGCGATAGCAGGACGTCATGTCATCGAGCGACGTGCGTCAAAAACTGTCACATCTGCTTGACCTATGACAATTTATGACACTTGAGATGGAGTTAGCTTTCACAGGTTTGATTCGCAGCTTTTGATACTCAATATCAGCACCAAAATGATCCAAGCGAATGATCGACATACACAGGGTATTAAGAACTACACCACATCATCAACCAAAATTGTTTGAGGCCTAAGATCGAATAAAGCTGAACCACCCGATAACATGAAGACAAAATCTCGTGCATTGTATGGCTGATCTCGAAGGTCACCAATGGATCACTCACTCCTTCTTTCAGTGCATTAAAAGTAAAACATTGCGTCTTCCTCGTTTTTCTCATTATCGCGTTACCGTTTGTATACGATACTCGTCGTTGACTACGCCACGTCAAGGCATTCGGCCAATATCATTTTTCAATCAAAAAACTTGATCAATCTACGAAGCACGTGCAGAATCACCATGAAGCTGCACTCATGGTTCTAGAAGCTGACGAGTTGAGTTCGTGTGAATTGTCCTGTTCTCATTTCCTTCCTATCAATGGCATTACACTTTACGAACTACACTGTATAGACCAACAAAATTTGCATCGTATGATCTCATAGCCCCAAGGTGGCAATCGACTTGAAAAGCAAGTGGCTAAATTTATGTCGAAACCGCAAAAAACGTGGCGTCCATTAATCAGTCATGTGTGTAACAGCAGTAAAAATTTTGACTAGGTCATCCATAATAGAGTATAGTAAAGTTTATAACGTCGATCCTATGTCTTTCTAACGCTGGCCTTTGCTTTGAAACATTCAGAGAGAAAGAGATGCAGCGAAATAACTTGATTCAAACGATATTCCATCACCAACCCGGTTCTAACCGATTCTTTCACAAATCTAACCCATTCTGTTACCTTTAACTAGCAAACATCAGCCATTTGTTGTTATTTTTGAGGATGTGATTCCACCAAAAGACGTCAGCTCTTACTTATTTTATATACCTCAAAGTTAGGAAAATAGGTACAAGTTGTTGCAAATAAAAACGCATCCAATCAATCAATCAATCAATCAGCCAACACGACGAGCTATTTATTATGTGTCCAAATAGCTCAAAAGCTCCAAAACGAGCACAACTCATTCATTAATAGGATGAATCCAGTTAATACAAACTCTGAACACTCGTCATGGAAGACGGGAAATCCAAATCAAGCGCGTGACGCCATTTCATGGCACGCTTATACGAGCGGGTTAAAATCCGGTGCCATTACCGCCGTCTTTGCTGCTGCCATGGTGGGTCTAAGTAATAAATATTGGCCGGCATTTCGCAACCGTTTGGGTGTTAGCGGTAAGACGGCATTGGTCGTGTCGCCATTTCTAGGCGCTTTTACGATTGTGGCTGAAAACCGTTTGATACACGGGGCTCGGAATCCCGAGATGTATATGGCTACACTTGAAGGAGGCTCATATATGGCACCGGAGAAGAAGGCGTCGCAGCTCAAATTTTGGCAGGAAAGCGCCAACTTTCTGTACGATCACCCGTACCGTGCTCTGGTTACGGTGGGTGTACCACTAGTTGGTTGTATCTACAGCTATCAGCACTTAAACAAAGGCATTTCACCTTCGCAGCAGATCATGCACACACGTATTTATGGCCAAGCTTCGGTAGTTGTGTTGCTACTGAGCTCTATGGCTTTCCATGATTATATGGCCAAGCGTGGCAAGTTCACGATCGAGGACAAGGAGGATTAGAGAATGCTGATTGAAGATCTGATGAGATGTGATCGTCATGGCGGTGTCGTGCGATCAGTTTGGTTCTGCTTTTTTTATATCAATATTACCTCATTCTTTGGTAGGTTTGAACTTCCAACTTGTAATAAACATCAAGCGTTCTTTCTTACTGTGCAGTGACGGAGTTGCATGTTCTTTTCGTGACTTCTACATGACACCCATTGTGGTGCTGCGATTACATTGTGGCCAAATGTTGCGGATTGAAGATGACCAAGTCACATTCTGATGGCAAACTAGCTTGGCGCTACGCCGCGTAATCTGTTACCGTGCGGAATGCACGACTGGCACCTTACCTAACAATATATTTTGTTTCACGCAGGATTTCTCCTACTGCTACGACCTTTACTAGGACCGGTATGACGTCAACGGCATGCCAGGTACGAGGCCCTCATTGACAGGATCCGTCATTGCAGGCCTCCTTACGATGAATACCTGCACCTAAGGCTACATTCAAACATGAGCCGCATAAGTATCGACGTTTACCAGTTCAACTGCCCCACATCTACCAAAGACTACAACAAAATACCGCTTAGAGTGCACGATGCGCTTGGACTATGGATTTACGTGGATCAAGTAAACAGTGCTAGCAAATCTGCGTCCAAGGAGCTGCCATGCAGCCGTTTCAGCGTTGGCTCGGTAGAAGACGCGTTCAGACTGTGCACGGATATTTTGCATACGCTGCAAATTTGATTGTATGGCTGCCAAAGGCGCACCAATGTTCAGCAAAAGATAGACTGGCAGAAGGCCCACGAACGGCAGCCAGCAACAGCTCTGCGATCAAGATTCATGTCTCTTAAGTATTTGGCAACAAAGTGGAAGCGACTTCGTGTACCGAAGATTATGAGTTGGCAACAACAAATTACACAAGCGACAATGTGAGTGTCAACTACAGCAGACGTCAAATAAGAAGGCAGTTGCTGTAAGTATTATTACTCAACTCGATAACTCAAAACGTAGAAAAAACTTTAAATGGTCGCGGTTTTGCTTCAGTGCGAGCTCCGACTCAAAGCTGCAGCGTAAGTCAGGCACTCATTCCTCAAAATCGACTCGGTCGGTCAGACTGCGTTTTAGGAGTCTGCAAATTGCCAGTGGTCGTTGCTATTAGCACAGGAAGGAATAGGATGCAACAGCCGTCTTGTTAATGTTGTTGAGCGTGCAATGAGTATAGTCATCATGTCTTCGTAACCGATTGAACTCAAGTGGCATCAGGATGCACGTAAGTTATACAAAAGAAGACATTTACAAGCAAATCTGACCGTGAAGTCAGGTGTGTTGCATTTTGCAGCTGGACTAGAACAAAGACTTGTAGCCTCGCAGCATATCATGCCCATCGGTGACATAAGATGCATAGGAACTGATCAAATGCTTTTGCAACAAGCCATGGTATAATGACATGGCAATTATGGGTCATACAAGGTGTACAGCTATAGATGTGGTGGACAAGCAACTTGCTTACGGAATGCTTTGCGTACATTACAATTACTAGAAAAGGTATATGGTCGCGAGTTGAGCAAGCAAACGAGATCGCGTGGGGACAAACAGACATTGGTGCGAATCAATGGTTAGCGTAGCCTTACAGAATTTTTTGACACGTGCACGTGCGTTAGCAGCTTAATGTGTCTTAAACCTAAAACAGACCAAACAATGTGTCGTCGCTCACAAAGAGCAACGCGAGAGCATACAACTAGCTTTACAAGATCAATAAGAGCAATAATATATTCAACACATTTTAGCCGCCAACGAAATCACATTCCATTATCAGCACGAAGCCAAGCAATGCGGCTAAGCCACTTAACACTTTCTTCTATGTGTCTAGTAGCTGTAGTAAGCGCGTAATTTTTGTCTGCAAATTGGCTGTGTTTGGCTCCCTTTGCAGTATATTTTTTAGTATAGCAATGTGTAGCTCAATATGTTGGTGGTATAATGCACCCACATGAAGACCATACTCTGACTTGACAGCTGATACGAGTTTACCGGAGTTCATCACTTGGCTTAAGTCTACGTCGTTCCCATTGCGCACCACGTACGCACTCCATTTTCTGTCGAGTCCTTTATTAATTAACATGATGTCGTTGTGCTTGTATGTTTTGCGTAACATCTCGTGAAGGGACACTTTATTATGTGGATATTTCTTGTTGTATATCGCAATCTGACGTTCTAATGAGAGAAGAACGTTGATTTGATACAAAATCTTCCAGACGGATATGTTCCACATTGTTTTTAAATGCAGCTATGATAAATTCAAGTATTTCTTGCGGCAAACGTTGTTTATTTTCCTCCATCTTCGTGGCAGCACCGACTTTGCCGACATGGGTGCTTTGCGGGGTAGAATCCATCCTCTGCGAACCGAACCTGGATTTAATGCGCGCTATGAGCGATTCAAGCCACGGTAGTTTTATTTGCTCAGTAATAGTACTCCAGATTGTTCGTTCTTCGACATTGTTGTCTTCAGAGGTGTCAACTCTCAAACGTCGATATACAGTGTCATCTGCCTGAACAGGCTTCGAGTTCGTAGCGGCTAAGGTGTCCATACTGATGACGACGGTGACAGCTGCAGCAATGAGTAATGTATATAGAAGACGCATTAGTCTTGTGGACGTTAGGTACAAATTGAGTACTTGATGAAGAAATGAAAAGTGAGAACTGGTCTACGGACAGGACTGCGGTCGAGTTTAGATTAACTACAATTTCAAGGAGTCGTAAGTATAGAACGACATGTCTCTTGTTATTCTTCTTCTTATTATTATTAGGTAGTCTCATCTTGAAGATAATAGCATACAACACACACATGAGTTAGAAAGTCCCATTGTGTTGTAATGTCGTTGGAGTATCTCCTGACAAAAATTTCACGGGATCTGGAACTGTACCAAGCTCTTGTTATCAAAGAGATGTGGTACCTCGTACCATCGTATAACATCGTCGTCTGTGACAGTGATCCCGTAATTAGCTGACGGCAACCCCAATGTTATAGATACACTTACAAGAACAAGCTGATCAAAGCGATGTATTTGATGATGGCAACAGCTACTTTTTATACTTTCCGACCTATGGCGTAATTTTATATGGTAAGAAACTGCGACACGGATTCTCTCAACGCAGCTCTCACGCTTTAGCAGCCTCCGCGGTTTACGCAAGCTTTCGTGTAGCGGTTCATCACCCAGGTGGCACCCACAACATCATTCTGCCGCATGACGCAGACCAGCACTGAGTTTCCTGGAACCTGACGGGGGCATACCTTCGCTGGACACCGGGCTCGTCTACGAAGCATATCCTAGCATCCACGAATTCCCTTAGGCCGCGCCTCGGACGATTCCAAAAAGCTGCCTGTTGGTCTGCTTCAACCGACTGGAGTACGCTTATTGCAAAATAAAACTTTTCAGCAAACTTTGGTTGCTATCACTCATCGTCTTGCAGTCATGGCGACAGCGAATAGCATGACCTCATGGAACAGGCAGGACCCGTAGTGTGCTTGATCTGTAGCTAGATCCACGACGCCAGCAACTTGCTTAGCGTCTGTATATACGTTGACGTATTGTCGAATGAGTAAATAGCTTTTGTTCTCTTGTAACGCTCGTCTATGTTAAGTTGAGAAATGCGTTTGTGCATCTACCAAGAAACATATGGGAATGTGAGCTCGCAATTTGTGTGACACATCGTTTCATGTTTATCATGACAAACGTACGAGTGTCGTGTTATGTTAAGCAGGTCCATATCGACTTAAGATCAGGTCTGACCAAAGACAGATTTAATAATCTTGTCAGCACTTTTATCGAGGAATGCAAGTTGGTTTGTCGCTATAGCGTTACCAAGTTTAGTAGTAGGTTTCTATACTAACATAGACGTTTGGAATTTCGTACGGGTGCCAGAAATACGCAATACAGTCTTTAATAGAACGATCAACCCAACAACCTCGTGCTCGACAAATCGGTGATAATGGAATGGGCAGCAGAGCCCCATATGCCAAAAATAATTCAATGTCCAAATCCAGATACCTCGCAATAAAGAAACTGAATGGTTAGCGAAATGCGAAGGCGAGATCGTTAAATGAAGCCAACTTGTGGAATGTCTGTGTTACGTTCAATGCGTAGTTAGTCGTTTAAGTAGATGATGGACTTTTCTTTGCCATGTTTGCCGTCCTTCCGGTGAGACGTTCACACGATCAAAAGCTCTATAATCGGACAAAACGGATGGTCGAATGCTCAAATAGGGTCGTACTCGAATTCTGAGCTATTGTCTTGGTACAGAGATGCGTTGTCGTAACAACGCTACGACGCAAGTCGTGCGTACATACCTCTCTATGCATCGCATAGTGAAGGTAAAACTTACCTTTCCAGTAAGAATCACATGTTGTTTGATGGAAAACATCGGCTGACAGAGAACTGTTTCCACCCCTAACATAAAACACCATACGATGATCTTTTTATCCTACACATGTGCTACAAATCTAGCCAGCAGAGAGTCAAACAAGAAAAGAAAAGTCTATAGTTCCCACAATGTCAGATCCCGTGGCACATTTTTTTGGTAATATAAGCAGATACTTTCCGACATCTTTATAATGAAATCAAACTTTCTAACTCATGTGTGTGTTTTATGCTATTATCTTCAAGATGAGACTACCTAATAATAATAAGAAGAAGAAACAAGGACATGTCGTTCTATACTTACGACTCCTTGAAATTGTAGTTAATCTAAACTTGACCGCAGTCCTGTCCGTAGACCAGTTCTCACTTTTCATTTCTTCATCAAGTACTCAATTTGTACCTAACGTCCACAAGACTAATGCGTCTTCTATATACATTACTCATTGCTGCAGCTGTCACCGTCGTCATCAGTATGGACACCTTGGCCGCTACGAACTCGAAGCCTGTTCAGGCAGATGACACTGTATATCGACGTTTGAGATTTGACACCTCTGCAGACGAAGAGAGATGGTTTGAGTTATCCAGATTTTTTACGTGGATAAAGTCTTATGTCAACAAAAAGAAACCTCAAGCCGAAATGACGGATGATGCTGTCACCGCCAAGCAAGTTGGACGTAATAATGTTGATGCTATTATCAACCAGGAGATTCCTAGGCGTGGAAATGGCGAGGAGATCTATAAAAATGCCAAGGGAGAAACTGATGACGAGAAATTAGATGCGGCTGCGACCACGTTTAGGACCCAGTATGAACAGGACAAGGTGGCTGATGATGAGTTTATATCAAAAGGGTATCTGCGACAACTAAAGGATATCATGACAGCGCACAATATTGCCGTCCAAGGTTCCAAAAAAAGTCAGATTATGATTGCTGATATGATGATTAAGGTGTTTGGCGAGGAGAAAACCGTCACTATATTACGCGCTCATCAGCAGAAGGAGGAGCACCAAATATTGCAGAACATGGCGGTTACTGATTTGATGAGGTCATGGATAGCTAAACGAAAATCGGTAGCGTCCATTACCAACCGGGAATATTCAAGTATTTATACTGATCTGTATCGCGCCGCAATTGAAAAGGCCATTCAAGATTTGAAAAACAAAGATCCACTTGAATATCCAAAAGCGAAAATAGAGATTGCAGGCGTTAAAAACACTCTTAAAGAAGCCAGCTTCATAATGTAATGTGTAGTAAGTATCTGCCATAAAATCGTTGTTGTTGTAAATATTGCTGATGTTAGTTTTGCTCTTTGTTTTGACTGTTTGTTTGTCCAATGCTGATAGCACGCGTTTCACGTTGATGGTTTGATTGACTGTGTTGCTCCTTGTATGTGCCAACATATTGTATTTCCAAGCTTTTGAGAGAATTTCATTTTAACATCGGTTAGTTCACAGCCTACGCATTCTACAAACTCACTTATTTTGAAGCAGAGTGCTTGTCGCTATTGACAGTATTCAATTGTCCTTCCGTAGATGGTACGAACTATTGTCAAATGGATCAACTAGACAGAAACTCATTCTGCAGCGAGAGATGTTGATCAGGCTTGACATGGAATACTTTTAATTTTGACCAACACACGCTACTGTGACGCGCTGAAATATGTCCAATGTGCAACAACTTGAGCAACTTAGGTCTTGAGCATATCCATACCCCGATGAATCGATCCTGGTTGGAAGCTCACACATGTTAAAGACAGCTGAACAGTTTGCTTGTTATTGCATTGCAGCTGAATTGTCCGCAAACAATGGAATTGGGCTAGCCAGCTAAAGTCGATACAGTCGCACGGATAGCATACGCGTGCCGACCAGTAATTGTAGCGTGAGGTGGCCCTCGTTGTAATAAACACGCTCGACCAGGTCTTGAAATGTATGGACGTAAATCAGCTGCATTGTTGCGCAGCCTATGTCAGCGTAGTTGGTCACAAATGACGGTGCAAAGAAGTATTTTTTGACGTCATTTTGTTTCGTGAAACGTCCTCCATCTTTTCCTAGATCCAAGTCCACAGACAAATGTGTTACCACCATATAGAGGCAAGCAACGCGACAAGAATGACGTTGCCAAGTAGAAGAAGCACATTTCAAACTTGTCAGCAATTCCAGTGTCAGCTGACGACGCATGCATTTAAAAGCTTCGATGCGAGCTCAGAAGAAGCCACCAACGTTTGAGTGCATACTATCACAAAAAGCATTGAGCACAAGAACCGCATCGTCGTTCACTACTCACTCGTGTTTGACGCAACTCTGCCAACCACGAAGCTACAGGTGGAATACTATCAGAGGATGGATTATCCTTGTCCAACCTATGGTCGTCGTGTCAGTGGAAGAGGGTTCCATCTTCGTGTGATTTCGTAAATAACAAACCATTGCAATTCATGAATCTCAATGACAAGGTGATGCTGGAAATTATGGCTTCAAACGAGTGGAAAGCAAAGCATCATAGCGACCATTTAATTTCCACACGTACTTAGCTCCTGTATTACAAATGCAAAGTAGTTTTTGACAACCTTAGTGCTGCTAAAGGCAACAAGAAACTGTTTCGTAGAGCATACATGTCTTGACATCGACAAACAAGGACATTGAGTAGAAAAACACTCATAGAAGTACCGTATCCACTTGAATAGAGCGTTATACTACTATTTACATGGTGCATAGATACATTAGTGGAAGGCCAAAGAATAGAAAAATTCGATATCATTTGAACCAGGGTGAAAGATGTTGACCGTAGGTAAAATAGGTAACACACTAAAATTAAAGAACATTAAAAAATAAACAAGTCGTTGTTTATAAAGTACATTAGGTTCTTTTTCCTTTCAGAATAGCGGCTACTATGTGCGCTACATTAAATGTTTTTATCTAAGTTGCTTCAATGTCGCACGTCGGGTTTTCAAAACCCTTTTTAGCAATCTTTCACCTCAAATATCTGTGAAAAAATCATTTCTTCTGTTTTTTGCATCAAATACATACATTCTTTCACACACCCCGTTGGAATTTACATAGTACTATGGGCTCAACCTACAGCACAACTGTGCCTATGAGTGAGATTGATTTTGAGTCGTACACGGGGCTTCGTTATACGATTGATGTACCGAATACAGGTGATGCAATGCATGGTCCGACGTATCAAGTGCCGAATACAGTGGTCGTAGATGAGGCCCAGCAGACAATGTATCATAATTTCTTACGTGGTTGGGATCGTCAAGATGGTGCCCGACCTTGCTACGGTCGTCGTGTGGTCGACCGAAATACGGGAAAAGCTGGTTCTTTTCAATGGCTAAGCTATAGTCAAGTTAAAACACGTATGGAAGACTTAGCATCGGGTTTAACACGCATTTGTGGGTTAAAACGCCAAGAAAACGTTGGTATTTTTGCAAAAAACCAGATTGAATGGTGTCTAGTAGCCCATGCCTGTGATCGCATGGCTTATGTCTTAGTGCCACTTTACGATACACTTGGACCCGATGCTGTCCCGTTCATTGTGAATCAAACAGAGCTACAAGTGTTGTTTTGTGGAATGGATCAGTTTCACGTTGTAATGGACTGTAGAGACGTCTGTCCTAAGCTCAAGACAGTAGTGCAGTTTGAACCCGTGACAGAGGAGCAACGACGTGTCGCTGCGGCCAAGAACATTGAGCTGAAAAGCATGAACGACTTGGAGCTTATGGGACGAGCAGAGCCACTACCGGCAGATCCTCCACTTCCGACAGACATTTCCACGTTGTGCTACACATCAGGAACGACTGGAGACCCCAAGGGTGTCATTCTATTGCACCGAAATTTTGCGATTATCAGTACGTTGGCAGGAGAGAGGCTGAGAGTTGACTCAACGGACGTACACTTGTCGTACTTGCCCTTGCCACATGTTTTTGAACGGGCAGTGATTGGATCGATTCTTCAAAACAGTGCGGCTGCTGGATTTTATCAGGGAGACGTGTTGTTCTTGATGGACGATTTGGCGGAATTGGCTCCGACATTGTTTGTTTCAGTGCCAAGGCTTTTCAATCGCGTGTATGACAAGATCAGACAGGGCGTTGAAGCTGCGGGAGGATTGAAAAAACTCATGTTTGACCAGGCGTACGCAAGTAAACGCGCGGGTTTGAGTGCAGGGTACAAGACCCACGCGCTGTGGGACGCACTGATATTTGCCAAGATTCGTCAGGTGCTAGGAGGACGAGTTCGAGTTATTCTGTCTGGGTCTGCTCCACTAAGCGCTGATGTGAAGGAATTCATGAAGATTGTCTTCTGTTGCGATGTAGTAGAGGGATATGGATTGAGTGAAACAGCAGCTGGTCTGACACTTGCTTCAGGTGATATGCCATTGGGGCCCCACGTTGGTCCGCCACTCATTCGTGTGCAACTATGCCTTGAAGACGTACCTGAGATGGGCTACAGCAGCAAGGATAAGCCTCGCCCGCGCGGAGAAATTCTTGCGAAGGGTCCTGTGATATTTGCTGGATACTACAAGCAGCCGGAGAAAACGGCTGAAGTAATTGACGAGAATGGGTGGTTTCACACGGGTGACATTGGTTGCTGGAATGCTGACGGTACGCTCAGTATTATTGACCGCAAAAAGAACATTTTCAAGCTGTCACAGGGCGAGTACGTTGCGGCCGAGAAAATTGAGGGAGTGTACCTCAAGAGCAAGTACGTTGCCCAGATCTTCGTTTATGGCGACTCACTTCAGAGCTGCCTCGTGGCAGTTGTGGTACCTGACCCTGAAGCCGCCGAAGCGTGGGGGGATTGCAAACGGTCTCTCAGGTGATCAGGGTACCGTGACGCAGTTAGTTCATAACCCGGTTTTTCAAAAGGAGGTTCGGAAAGACATGGATGCGATTGGAAAAGAAGTAAAACTTCGCGGGTTTGAGTTTGTCAAGGGGGTGCACTTGCACCCGAATCCATTTTCCGTCGATGAGAATTTAATTACACCTACGTTTAAGCTGAAACGCCCGCAACTGAAGATGCGCTTCCAAGCAGAGATCAAGCACATGTACGAGGAGCTCCAATGACACGAAAGAGTGCGTAAAAGTGAACCAAGTTGAAACAGATTGGTCGAATACTTGCAGTCAACGGTTTTACCACAAGTAATTGACCTCTTTCACGTCGTGATGGTAAATACATTACAGCTTCTACTTAAACCTCAGAGTCGAAAAGCTCGTACGTGCGCCATAGCATTATTTTCAACATGTTATTCATTCTTAAACTTTTTGTCCTAACCGATAGAGATTTTAAGTGAAGAATTGACAAAATCAAAGAAATGGTGTCGAAAAAGGTATTTTTGGGCATTAAAAGATAATCAATATCCCCTGTATTTATTTATAATACAGCCATTTAAACACTTTACCTTAAACTCTCGAAAAACTCGCTACCAACCATTTCAATGTCCTTTATGACATCCGTCTCCTCTTCTTCTCCTGTAAATGACACTCAACAACTGGATACTCAGCTCTATACAATGATTGAATTAGAAGCTACTCGCTATCGTGCTTTCTTTGCTAAATTAGCCGAAACAAGTCATTCTCTTCTTCCGCACGATCAAGTTGTTACGTTTTATCGTAAATCCAGTCTCTCTATTGAACAAATAGAGTTACTTTATACTCAAATTAAAGTACTCTATTTATCTCCAGACGTAAACTTTATGAATGAGACGGAATTTATATTGGGAATGCACTTGATTGTGTGTATGACAAAACGTCATTTAAATAAATTACCAGCGACCTTTCCGACCTATTTATTTCCAACCTTAAATTTACCAGCTGGAAAAACAAGTGTCCCGACTCAAGTGTCCCCAAAACGTCTAGTACTGTCAAATTGTGTTGCTAGTGATGACGCATCCGCGTCATCCAACGAGACACTATTAATGTCCTTAGTCACTACAACGTCACTACAGGATTTTGTGACAACAGAATTGTACAATCGACAATCTGAAAGGCAAAAATTGTCAAAAGTTGATACTATCGAATCAAGAACGTTAGAGATGGTATACTTGTCTATGGAACGTCTGGGTAATCAAGTGACTAAATTAGGCTATTCGATGCCAAGTTTGACAAGAAAAGTAGACGGTTTGAATGACTGGAGACAAATACTCGAGAAACACGTGAGTACGATTAGAAATGAGATTCATGGTATGCAAATTATTGGTACGCACAAGATAAACCCTTCGCTCGTATCAGACGTCGCACAAGATTCTGGAGAGATACTTGACGTTATCAGTGCCTTGACGCAAGAACTTGTTGCGTTACAGCATCGGACTGCACAACTTGTGACAAAGAAAGCAGATATGGTTGGACGTCTTGTAGCTGTGATGGCAGGAGGTTCTGCTTTTGCTACGACTGCTGTTGCTGAGAGTCTTGTTCACCAACCTAGTAATGTTGTATACGAAGAGTCGAAGAATCCTGTATTTGCCCTGTCCAAAGGCGCTTTAACAGTGGGAGAGCTAGCAATGTCCTCAGCTATGACGACACTTCCTAAGAGCTCAGATCCTACATCTGTGCAATCTCATAACAGTGCGTCTAGCGGCGGCTGGGGCACATTTGGGGCTGCGACGTCACAAGACTCACCTCCTCCTCCGCCGTTTGGAGCAAATATTGCCAATCCACCGGCGTCAAGTGACCCGTTTGGCTTTAGTTCATTGCCTGCTGCTCCGGATGCTGCTGCAAAGGTAACAGGAACCCAAGAATCAGTGTCAACGCCAGCACCGGTCAATGATTTCTCGTGGGGTGCGTTTCAATAGTTTTTGCTAATACATCGGTCGTCGTATGAAATGGAGTGGATTGTTTTTGAACCTCTCTTTGCCGTTTGCCAAGTGGCGATACAGTACGATGAGATCGAGGTGAAAGTGCTTTACGTATGCACCCCGATGCCGGTCATTTCAAAGGTGACGATGCAATGTGTCCTCGTTGCTATTCAATACATGTTAGTCGCAACAATTGTTACCATTTGGAAGCCATCTATATTGACGCCTGGAGCAACTCGAACTTTTTACCAAACGGGTTTGCAGATGGTCCGTAAGCCTGAAAATATAAAGCTGCCGAAACGCTGACCTGACCAGAAGATTTGACATAAGAGCGCAAAGTGCAATACACTAGCCAATAGTCTTCAACAAGACGTGGTTTTGGCTGCAGCTGGTAAGGCCTTGCTTGCTTTCAACGGAGCGCTTATTAACGCCTTGATACATTTGCATATATCCTGGAGCAGGCATTTTGACGTGGATGTGGCCACAACCTACGATTTCGGTCCAAAACTTGGAAGTAAAACGCTAATTGCGAACATTGCAAGTGATCATGCATTATTGGCCCTCATTCTGCATGATGCCAACGCGAGTCTCTTCTGAGCGATGTTTCACAATGATTAGCTAGCCACCTCGTCTTTACGCCGATGATGAAGGACGCTATCGAAACTAGGGTGCGCGAGAAACTTGTCTGCAGCTTTGGGCTTCACTTTAAAGGCGTGATGAACATCAAGCGCCAACGCGGAACCGAGCCACTTTACGTTGGATACCATTGTTAAGACTGTCCTCACAATCAAGCTCAACACGCAACACAAAGTCCTACGAGACGACGAGCACGAGTCTAGACGGTCTCATTATCGAAGCTTTGTGGTGACTGGCGCGCAATCGCTGGTGAGCTTTGGCGGCTTAAGGCTACTTGTATTGGCTACAGGTTGTCCATGGAAAGCAATACGGTTTTTAAGAAATTCAAGAGCGATGTGGTTATGAACAAAAAGACAGTTTGGTCGAGACGACCAATGCCGCTGCAATGAGCAGGATCTCACTGCTAAGTGCAAGAGTATGATGGCCTACGATCTCATTACATTCTTTGTAGAGGGCTTTACTACAGGAGAGATTTTGGCGCCAACACTACATGATCTGTAATTCACCTTTATTAGAGCTTGCTACAAAGGAGAACGCTCGGCTTCATACAGCAGGATATATGTACCAACAAAACTGCGCGAGAAAGCTGCTAATACATGAGTTCAAGCATAACAAATTAGAAAATGATGATAACGGCATATGAATGCAAGTTCAAGGTGAAAGTACGATGTTATGGTTCGAGATGGCTAAGCTTGTCATCCTGCTTTCTGGCTACACAGGGTGTGTCCAACTTTTATTGATTGATTCCCTCAGCTTACAACTTTTCCCATGAACGTCAAGTGTTGCACAACGCTATGGTCATGTCAGTGTTCTGTGAAAAAGCTGTCTTCTCAAATGTACTCACGAATGGTAGCAGCGACCTTGTAATGACCTCGAGAGGAGGCGTAATGTGCCAGCATAAGATCATTCGTGACCTTAATCATCGGTTTTGCATGGTGAAAAAGGAGAAGTCTCGGTATAGTGTCGTCATCAGTGTTGTTCGAGATGACAGCGATGAATAGAGGTGTCTGTTGTCGGTTATTCATTGCGTTCACGGATGCACCAGCTTTGAGCAACAAACAGGCGACAGCAACACCGTTCGGGACATTGGGACTAGCGGCATAATGTAGCGGATGATTGCCTCGCTTATCCGCTTGGTGTAGCAATTCAGGCTCAGTCGCGAGAAGATGTGTGATTGCTTGTTTGTCACCCTTCCGAACGGCATTGTGAAGTTTCGATCGTCCATATTTGTTGGTCTTGTCAAGTTTCTGCGAGCAATCGTCGATAATGTTGAAGAATGGAGCGCGAGTCTCGGCTGTCGTTGTCGTGCAGGTCTTAGTAGTGGCCCTTAACAGACACTCGGCCGAATGTGAACGATTACGCGCCGACATTAACATTGGCAATCGTCGGTTAATCGCTTCCGCGTCAGGTGGTGCAGAGTTTGATCGTGTAATTCTCGCATCATTCGAACGTGTAGAGATACTACCTGTCTCTAGTTCTGCAATGCAGGACTTTTTCTCCTTGCTTACGAAAATGGTAGCAGTCTCGGAGATCGTCACGAGATGAGGGGCAAATTTGTGTCGACGGGGCATCATTGAAGTCTGCATAGGTGCAAATGCTACCAAGCTGAAGAAACGACAGGTCAGTACCGAGGAAACTTGGGAAATGAAAATGTGGTGAGCTGAGTGAGGATGGCACGCCATGAAGTTGAATTGGTCCACTAACTATTGAAGTAGCATCATGCGGATCATGTGGCCTCGGTATCTATCCATCCGATATATCACCATCACGAAAGAGACTGTCTACCAGACTGTCCGGTCATCAAGAAATTTGCTTCTCCATATGTGGCAATGCACATACCATCCTGTGGTTTGCTGTTTTTTAGGACAGAGTATTTGTCTGGCTAGCTCCTCAGACACTGCACAAAGGTCGTCGAGTGTCGATGACTAGCGAATAAGCTATAGGATATTTATTGGAGACCAGCAACGTGCAAGGGTATGGAGGAATAAAAAGTTGCCATCATCTTGGACGCTAACTATGAAAAGACTATGTCAACATTGATCTCCAAGATATTTAAAACTATGTCTATTACTTGGTGGCGTGCATCGCGCAATGGCTTCAGGTCAGGCGTGACATGCGGCATTGAGATTGAAATGCAATCAATGTTAAGTTAGGCATCGTGAGTCCAATCTCATCAGGTCTTGTTCTCTAACTAAAGACAACCTATGCTTTGTCGTGTGCTTCTGACAATTGTTTTCGCTCGGTCCAACTGCATCTATATTGCGCTGCTCGTCGTCTACTGTCGAGCAGCCGACCTAGTAGTCCTCCTGGATCAATGTCTACCTTTCGACACAATCATCTCCTTTGTCCGATGCGCGTGTACGTGGAGATGTAATTGCACCTGGTTGGTGAGCTCAGTAAACGTTGAGCACTCAAACGTAAGAAAAAAGAAGGCCAAGACGTACTCAGTCACACTGATCATAACCAACAGCAGCACGGCGACCCAGGACCAGTTTGATACCACAATTGACATCATTTGGGTTATAAAAACCGCTAGAGCCGCTCCGAAGAACGTCACGGCACGCCGGAGTCGAGTTTGGCGTGCTGCGATCGCTTGATTGCGGCCAGCATAAAGTATGTGCAGTACCTCTTGGAGGCACGCAGCGTCTGCAGCAGCCTTGTCCTCCTTGCTCTGCTCTCGCTCTTGTTCGTCGCAGTTTGAGCACGTCGTCGTTGGCCACGACCGCTCTACCACCTTCGAAAGTAATGGTTCTACTTCGTTCGTAGACACAACATCAAAATCATCCCGTTGCTCGCAATTATGCGGTCTAAGTTCACTATACGTAAACTCTGCACTGACGCCAAAGTGATCTGACAAGGGTGTTTTTTCGCCTCGAGCATCGATGAAGAAGCCTTTAAAGATGCTGCTATTTACCAAATGCCAAGCCGATTCATCCGTCGGTTGTTTATTAACCTTGTACATGACATAGTCCATGCGCATGGGGTAATCACCATGTGAGTACTTGTTCTCAGGTGATGCAAACGTTAACCCGTCCTTCTCATCATTTGCATCGGTAAATGCATCTCGTAGAGACAGCAATTGTCGTGGTACTTTCAGCTCTAAACAAGCAGGAGATGAATTAAAATCTCCACAAACAATAGCTAATGGATTCATATTCGTAGCTGAAATAAACTGCGTTAGTTCGTAGCTCTGACCCGTTCGGTGCGATTGATAGAAATCCCCAGTTCCAGGTTTTCCTCCTACATTGTAATTCGCAAGTAAATGGGTCACGTACACGTCAATTTGTCCCGCTGGTGTTTCAATCCGAAGCAAACCAACACCTTTATTCGCTACAAAATCCAACTCATGAAGGGCATAAGGTCTTCCACTAAGACCAAAAGAATGATACAATGCACTAGAAATTGGAAACTTCGACAAGACTAAGAGTCCTGTACCAAAAGAGTCTGCTCCCATTGGAAATGGAAACCCCACTGCTGGATTAAAATAATGGTAATAATGCAGTCCATTTTCTTGCGCTTTCGAAATAATAAGATGTCGTTCTCGAATATGCCAAATTTCCTGCAGGACAACGAGCTCATAGGCACTTGAGATTGCATTAGCAATCTTAACTGCTCGCTCCGTGCACTTGGGAGCTACTGGAAGACCTGAGATAGATAAATAGTCACGAGAAACGTGAGTTTCTAATTGGAAAACCATTTCTATCACTTTTTTCTAAATCATAGAAAGACAAAACATATGCTTTTTTTACCCCATGCATTCAGACTAAGGACACGAAGGCTCACTTGTTGCTTCTCTTGTTTCTTCCATTGTGGCCAAATAGCTCGAGTAGGTTCTGGAATAGCAACAGGATTCAGATTAAGCACTTCAACAAGTACACGCTGACAAATGCGTTCAACAACGTGTTTTTCCATCTTCTGACTGCGTGTTTTAGAAATAAACAAAAGTGAGTGAGTGAGTGATGTAAGCGGACAGACAGTTGTAGAGGACAACGTTACGATTGGATAAAATTGATAGAATAAATCGGCAAATTGTGTCAATACCCTAATCATTTTTGTGTGGTTGTAGTTGATTGTTGTTGCGACGTTGAGAAACACGACGAAGAAAAAGGATTGCAAACGTTCTTTTTTTTACACTGAAAAGTGTCCTTTTGTACATACGTATGTGTTGGGTAGTACTACTATGCGTCGAGGGCTTTATAAAGTGTCCATAAGGTTGTTTACTAACTAAAGTTGTCAGGAATTAGCGCACATGTGGCGTTACTTTACAATATTGTCCGATCAACTTCAACTTGACGTTGTTGGTTCAAAACGACTCGGCCGTTGAGTACAACAACATGGATTTTATATACAGATTCTCTATTGTATCTCTATCTTTCGCTATATTCTCGAGCAATGACCCATTGTAGACTCAGCTATATGGAGGTTTAATGTAAGAAAAGATATCGTCGACTGTTTCAATATAGTGTAGCTTGCTTGGTACAGTCCCATGAAGAAAAGGTTCCGGTGCATCGTGTTTTACTTCTAAACTAGAATACCGTATCGCTTAGTGATTGTTCATGATGACTTTATATATGGAGCATGCTCACACTGGCCTTTGCCCAAATACATTTGTTACAAGAAGTCTTCTGCTCATGGTTCTGAATTTCTGACGTACCAAAAATTTCCGTAAATATACAGAACCCGACAGCCTCAATCCTGTCATGTCATGGCAGCAGTGTTTCGCCACAGCCAGCTGTTTCAAATATCGTGGTCATTCGATTGATCTGAAACACGCTACAATTTTGCAAGCTAATGGCACGTAGTGTTGTTGATACTATCTATAATGGAAATACTGTGCTGACGATGCCTGAAGTAACAGTGCTTACGTAAGAAAACTACGACCTATGTTCACATGTTTTCACTTGCTAGATTCCTATTGTACTATTATACTTCTCTAGATTCTTTGCTGACTTCTAGATGTAATCATACTAAATCGTTCTGATCCATAAAGTCCTTTACCAAGTGGAGCGTTACGTGCATGCAACGTACTGAACATGCTTGTGTTCACGATTGAACGACTGTTACGACGTATCGAAAAAACGGCCTTTTTTTGGCCATCGCTTCTTAGTCGGCACGATTAGCTAATGTAACGTTAAGAAATCTTACTGTTGCTATACTAACGTCCAATGACTAACGTCTAATGACGCGTACAATGGAGAGAAGAGCGAGAGATTCAGATTCAAAATGTTTGTCTACAGTTTAGTCCAAGACTATTCTTAGTATGTCTGTCGCTGGGATATCAACACCGGCACCGAAGGGCGCGACATTGTGTCAGGAATTACTCTTCATAAAATCTCGTGTGCTTTCTCGTTGAGAATAGGTGATAATCTCAATGCAGGAGCCGTGGACAACAGCGTCTGCCTTGTGGTGACTGCGTCTTGCGACGGCTTCGAGTTGCCGGACTGTCTCAGTTCAGCAGGATACTGCCTCTTTCTGTACCGTCATTCCTTCGCCGTGAAGACATATGTAGGACGAGAAAGGTGGCTTGGCTCGAGCCGCACATGTGCGTTTCTAACACTGCAAGCCTAGGCTGCACCCTGGTTCCTTCCAGTGCATGATGGGAGTTGTGCCTAAGTCACTTGAGTAAAAGGACCGATCCAGAAGAGCTCGCTGAACTGCGGCGCGTCATTACAACTGGATTGTTTACAATGCATTCTGAGGGACACCGGGCTCGTCTTCAAAGCACATCCTAGCATCCACGAATTTCCTTAGGCCGCGCCCATAAAGTTGCCTGTCGGTCTATCTCAACCAACTAGAGTACACCCATTGAAAATAGGATTTCTCATGAAACCTCTGCCTGCTATCACTTACCATCTAGTAACCAATGGATTCGCAAATAGCTGGCAGCACGACCTCATGACCAGGCAGAACCCCGGCACATCCTTACCAATGATCAAGTATGGATTGCCTGCTGGATCGCTACGCACAAGCATGATCGTCTTTACACGATTGTAGACTTCCCGGGAATCCGTGTTCTGTAGGACTCGATGCGTCGGCGATACGAGAAAACGTCCGAGCACCTGTTTGGGCTTAAGATTCACGGTTTGTCCGCCAAGAGAGTGGACCTCAAGCGGTAGCAAAGCATTGTCCAATAAATGATCCTCACTCGCTCGCAGAGGGACGGAATCCTGCAGGTGTAGGATCTACATAAATCCTTCCCAAAAAAAGCTCTCGACAGCTGCTTCAATGTCGAAAAAAATGCAAATGTAGTAGCGCCAGACCATGGTAAGATGCCAGGCGTGAGATGTAAGAGGTGTTTTCAAGTCGTATTCGATAGCACAACCGTTTAAAATGGAATAGGTCTTCAGGATCAGGACTTCGTGGTGTATTGTTGATTTGGCCTTTTGTCCTGTGTCGTTTTTAGAGAGATGTAAAATCTTAGAAATGCTACAAATGATCATATTTTAGACAGGATAGGCTTAAATCTTAGTAAATATAATGCTTTAGCAGAGCGAACTTATACGTGCTGTACCTGAATCTAATTTTTAATATGATTAAGGAATGTCTAAATTTTATAATACGATATGTTTTTTTTTTGATCAGATTCAAATCAATCAGTTTATCACGTCTCTGATTCACCACTATATCTGAAAAGTCGAAATTATCGCATCAAATGTCGAAAAAATGGAACTCCTTTTAACGGCCAGCTTCGAATAAAACTTGACAAATACATGACCTATCGATGCTGGTCAAACCTAGTGACAGCAAGTTGTAAAAACAACATGACGGAGACCGTAGGAAACAAGACAAAAAGCTTATGTAAACAAATGTGATAAGGCTATCGAAACTGCTTGGCACCATAAGCGTGGCATTAGAAGTTTAGGCTACAAGGCGCTTTCACACATTCACAAAAACACTGTAGCATTCAAATTCTGTTCAAACACTTTACTGTTGGTTTCGACTTGGCCATGGACACATTAAAAACGCACCTGCATTGGTAGACATATAGCAGTATCAACACGAAGACGGAGGGTCTGGATTGTCAGGTTCGGTTCTATCGCTAGCCTAAACACCCTTCTTTGAGTTCGGACGAGATTCCGTCTAGGAGTGAAATTAGGCAAGACGACAGCTAGGACTAAGTCAGTAGTTGAGGTCTGATGCTATAACATGACGTACGTTGCATTGTATCATTGCAACTAGTCTCGGTCCTAAGGCGATACACGTTGTGATTTAACAACAGGTTACTTGTAGCGTCTGGACTGAAGCCACATTGGACACTATTGCACCAATGTCTCGACATGATCTGGATTTGTAATTGCCACTACATGTACACACGTACATTACAATACAATGTGATGCAGATACAGGTTGTCTCTGTTGCTTATCATAGCATATACCACAGCATATTTATTGACTCACCCCGAGGAATTCGCCTGTTCAATTAGACGATTCACAGCTGGTTAAAGAAGTCAGACAGTTGAATGATAGCGTGGTAAACTACCATAAGTATCATTACGCTACCAAGCGAATGGAGAGGCATGCAGCATGTTCTTAATGCTCATGTGAATGTGTCAGTACCATCTAGATGATCAAAAACTGTTACTTTAACCTATGCGTGTTTTTTTGGAGGATGATACATATCTGATCACTTCTCTGTCGACTGGAAACATTGCGTCTGCCACGACCCAAATCAATCAAGAGCAACGCAGAAACAATCCAGACCACATGGCAGCTCCAAAGTTAAACGTCGAAACCAAAGCTCATTGGAAATTTAGGGCTAAACAACCTACACATCGCAGTCTACGTCTCTTTGCACAAAACGACCGAGCAGTTCGAGAGCAAAACGACGGCCCAGAACTAGAACTCAGACTCGAAAACGTTCAGCTTGAGCCAAAACTACGGATCTTGTCTCTCTCTCATTCGGCAAATCAACCGATATTAGAACGACTGAACCTTGTCCAACATGACAGCTCAAACCACCAAGCGCACTCGCTCGCAGACGTTACCAGCTGCCAAGCACGTGAACGGCGACGACCATCTGTCAATGCAGTTCCGACAACACGAGTCTTTGTGTCTTGTAAATAATCAGGTCCAGCACGACGAACAGCCGCGACGTAAGCGGCCCATGGTTTCTGTTAATCTGAGGTTTTTGGAAAAGATGCCCCCATTGCGAGACTATCAACGCGGACGCTTCGGACGCCGAGGTGGCGTTGACGGAGGCAGGAGGCCTCGCAATGGATGCGAGCACTGGAAGAGTCCATGGAAGAGACAAGCTTTGTTACTCGCGAGGCACCGACGAGTGCGGCCTTGGTAGCACCGGTTCCGAATCTTCTTGGCAACAGAAGGACTAGCAACCTTGTACCTGTGCATTTAGCGGTGCTAGGTGCTCGAAGACTGGGAATCCCTGCAACTTCAGCGCCGCTGAGGACGAGTTATAGCAGTGCAGACGAGGAGGCAATTCGAAGGCGACGACTTTTTGCCTTGCAAGCGACACGAGGCGGTGGAAAAGACGATGAAGCTCGACCGGCGACAGAAGGATTGGTCTTATAGCATGATTTTGTGAGCGTTATCCTTTACAAATGAAGAGAAATTCTCCATGACTTTCTCTCGTTGTTGACGTTGACTCTGAGACTAGCTAGATCTGCTAACTTCCGCTGGATTTATTGATCGGTGCCAGGGGCTGACAACGACTGCTGCTGCTGCTAGACGCAACGAAGCTAGCAGGAGGACTGCTAATTTCTTGGTCTCCTA
Organism: Peronospora belbahrii; assembly: GCA_920618645.1. Classification (NCBI taxonomy): domain Eukaryota; phylum Oomycota; class Peronosporomycetes; order Peronosporales; family Peronosporaceae; genus Peronospora; species Peronospora belbahrii. Next base: position 44,817 of record CAKKTJ010000109.1, on the reverse strand, counting down.
TCTGGCTGCCGCTGCTGTTGGTATCATCCTCGATATCGTCACCCAGAATGCGGTCCCATTTCTCCTCGGCCGATGTGGCATAGGCGTAGTTACATACTGACTTTGCAGCAGCTGGCGGTAGACAATGCGGCTGCTGCGAGTGATGTTGTGGCAGCTTCCGGTTAAAGCCGCTGCTGTTGGTGGAGAAAGCCGCCTGTCTTTGACCACAACCGAATGGCGCCGGGCGAATAAGCAGCTTCTGGCTACTGGCTTCTGACAGGTGCGCTGATAGCTGTGAAGACGGTGACGAAGGATGATTAAATAATTTAGGCCGCTTCGCTTGCTGAGGCAAGGCATTTTCGTCGTCAGTCAAGCGATCTGCGTCACAGACGGCTGCTACTGTGCTGTGTCGGACTCCGGTGTTGCTTCCAAGACTGGAAATGTGACCCTGGTCGACTCTGCATAGTACCTCGCCTTCGAAGCCACTGCCCTTGCCATCTCGTCTTCGGTTGGCTGGGTTTCTGACGCGCTTCACGTGGTCGCGCACTGGGCAGCTTTCAAATTTCTTGAAACTTTGCGCAGCAACGCTGGAATTACGTATCAATGCAAGAGGTTCGCGAAGCGCAGCTAAAGGCTTGAAATTTTCGCTCACTTTTGGGCTTCGAAAATTCACAATATGGTCGGACGAGCCTAAGACGCTGTCGAGGTGCGTCCAGGATGATCGCGACGATGGCCGTGGCTTTTCATATCGGACGCGTGATGTCGCCGTTTGCAATCTGTTTGAGCCTCGGGTCGTGATGGGGTCTTCTTGCGATAAATCGTCCAGTGTGTTAGTGTTAGCACCGATTTCTGCGTTCTTTTGCTGGAAGTTTGGCAGCACCATTCCACTGCTTTCGGAGGAAGTTAACGAGCGTGTTGTGCTTTGCTTGAGGTTTTCAACTGCCTGTTCTTCAAGTACAATGGCAGCGGCGGTATCTTTCCACACATAACTTTCGTGTGTGACTGGATGAATTTGGCCCAACGCGATTGACGCAACAACATCGTCTCGAAGCTCCACGTTGCCGAGAAAATCAAGGCTTCTGTCTACTTGCTGCAGAATGTCCTTTGAAATGTCAAGTGGACAGATCATTTTTAGTTTCTGTAAGAATACGCAATAATAGCAAATACAACATGAGGATACAATCCAAAATGTGAACATTCATAAGGTGTTATAACTTGCCGCATCACGAGGATCGAAGACAAGCTGGTGACGGTAAGTGAGAATCGCCGAGTAAAAATGTTCTGCAAAATCTTTGGGCACCAATGACTCTTTTTTCACCTTTAATGCTTCCAGGACCTATCATAAAAAAGCCGTTTCAGTTTTTCATTAAATAGACCATGAGCAAATCGCACCGTGGCTTATCCTACCTCATTCGGTGTCTTGTACTGATTTACAAGCTTATAGGCTGTAATAATGCCGATGCCATGGACAGACGGACAGTAGTCGCATCCAGCCAGCACACACAACTGAACAAACTGCTCATAGCACATTCACACATAACGAGTGGTGTTAGTTTCTTACTGGCAATAGGTCTCATTTCCATACCATTTCTTCGGTCCATCCAACAAACGACAGGTCTTCATTAGCACCAAGACTTCTTCTTTTGAGCTCACTGCCCCATCCATTTTGATTCAGCTTGAACAAAATTGTTTTGACTCCATACGGCACGCAGTCCGAGTCGTCCGAAATGACTACATCTACAATCTTTTGTCTCGACATGAATGCTAGTTGAGCATCAGCTTCGTACGGTGCAACAAAGAATGTAATGTTCATTCGTCGCAGCACAGCGATTAGATTCATGACCATATCGTTGGTCACCGTGAGAGCTTTTGTACAGGCTACAAAAATTGCACGACAATCTTGTTCTTCTTTTCGCTTCTCTAATAGCATCTGAGCTTTTGTTTTCCACTCTGCACGCAATCTAAGGCAACAAAAACATTGATAGAAAACCTCATAGTGAGCCATCTCGTTGCATTTTCGATACCTTGGTCAGTTGCCTATTGTTACTTCTCTCTCTGTCTCACCTGCTACGAACCGCATTTTCTTGTGCTTTTGCTGGTAATGGCGCCCCATCAAAGACGAATATGGGCGTAATATTGTGCTCTTGTAGCTGTGTAATCTGCTGAATACTAAAGTTCAAGTACCTGTTATAGTTGACGTTGCAGTTTTTTAGTACTTCATTTAAAGGTCACTTTTACTAAAACAACGGTTAATTCGTTCCGCACGCATCGGTTCGTCGGCCTAAAACAAGATCCACGGGACAACTATAGGCTCCTTTATACAGCCATCCAGACGCATCAATTCCCACGGTCTTTCCTGAATACTTGGACACATGAACTTGGTCCATAACACTCTTGAGAACTGGTAACAGACCCTGCACGCCCATTGCTAAAAGTTAGCTTTACAACGTCTTTGGAACGAGCTTAAAATTGACCCGCTAATACTAAAAATGACTCTGATTGGTAGAATATCCAATACGACCATCACTCTGTATAGGAGCATCGTTAAACGCTACTTTTCAGGCACTCTGAAGTAATCGGATTCCTTGTCATCCGTCAGGTCCAAAAGTAACACTAGCAGTAACAGTAGTAGCCTTAGAAGACCGCATGGGCTTTTTCAAGAATGATATGCCTTTGCCTGACCGTTCAGGCCACTTTTCTTCACAAAATGATCGTGCAGCATCAACGTAAACATTCCATACTCTTTCTTGACCTTGAACCTCATTATACATACAATACAAATCTACTGTCTTCTCATGACGTTGAGCTTCCATAATCAATCGAACGTTTGTCTCGAAATCTCCATTCCAAAGCACGAGATCTCTCTTCTCTCGCACCATCGTAATCTTATCCGGGAATGCCAATCCTCCCATGAGAAAAACGGTCACCATTGCAAACTCAGCGTTCTGAAGTAACACTACTCCATCCTTGTGATCCATCACATGTCTCAATCGTGCTTGAGCAGTCAATACTTCCAGATAATACGTGTACGTCCTGGCAAGTTGTTTCATAAGTTTCGTCACGGGTTGAGACTCGCCAGACATTTGTATCGGAGGAGTTGTACATTGAGACTTGATTCTACTCCTCTTCGTCCTCCTCCTTGTCCTCTTCTACTAACTGTTTCCAACATCTCTTGAAGCCGAACTCGAAGCACTTTGCCACGTGCCTCAAGTACGATCCCAAGCATAATATCAATCACATCATGGTCCTCCTTGCAAGCTAACACCCACGATCCGGCCTCTTTTAACCTTCCATACGCTCCATTTTCCACAAGCAAACCAATGTAAAACCGCCAGTACTTTAGTCGATAGTAATCATATTTCATCTGTCGCTGATTCAATTCCTCAAACCGTTTTGCGGTTGGTATATACTCGGAAAACCAGATTGCGACAATCTGAGGTCGTCTTTTGTCGAAAATTGGAGCCATTTGCTTCAATGCCCTGGACGCGGCGACAGAAGGACCTTCCACCTTCTCTTCACGTTGACGAACACGCACAGCGTCCAAAAATGCAGTCATACTGTCACCACGATAGCCGTGCTGTTCCAGACCAGAGCAGAACGTTGACAACCAATACACAATTCGTGCCAGTACGTAGCGTGATGGATGAAAGTATCGATCTTCATCTGGTATTGACTCCAGGGCCTTGATAATATTCAGTGCAAGCCAGCCTCGTGCAAGAGCCACATTCAACTCACGGACCGAGCTGTTGCGATCAGCTGCCGCCAACAGTGCTAGAATGTCATCTTTTCTCGCAATGCTGGCACATTTAGTGCCACCGAGTGCAGCATTTTTTCGGCTGGTGTTTTTTGCAGCATCATCACTGCAATTTTTCCTATCGCATTCGTTAGCAGAAGCAGAGCCGACATTGTCATCAACACCTACTACGGCATCATCTTCTTGCTCCCCCTTTTCGTAAAAATGGTTGCAAACCAAGCGCATTGCCGACACTGATGATGAGTCGCAGATCGTGAGTTCTATTCGTAATGCCTGAAGAGCATAAAAGGCATGGACGAGAGCGTGCTCTCGATCTCCCTTGTCACGAGCTGACTCCGCTCTAGAAAAGCTGTCTGCCATTTCTTTTGCCGTTGATAGCGCCTCTGGATCCGACTTTTCTTCTTGACAAAGTTCGCACCAACGCCTTTTCTTCAAAGTTTTGCCTATCATGTATTGCAGACGAAAGTGACCTTCATGAGCATTTTCCCTAGACTCACAAATCGTCCATCCTCTTTGGAAGTATGCTAGCGTTTTGCTTATTAAACGCGAGTACACATCGTGCGGAAACAGAGCAAGATTCAGCTCCTTTATCAATGAGAACTCTTGCAGCACATTGAAGAGCAACAATCCACACTCTTCATTGCACTCAATAATCTTGTTTTGTAACTCATCCAGCTCCAGGTCAAAAGCATTCTCGACACCAACATCGTTGTCATTATTGTCACGCTTACTTTGTGATTTCAACCCATGTCTTTTCACAGCCTCTTCAGCCAATCGTGCAGCCATATCAAAGCATCGTCGTGCAAACTCGATCACCTGAACAATATACATCGCAGCATATTTTTCAATGGTACCGTGACTATGAGGCGCTTTGGTTCTTTGGGCATCGTCCTCTTTTGTTCCCTCCTCAAGATCCGTCAAAGTCGAAGACGTGCTACCCAATTTGTGTCCATCGACATCTTTGCATTGCCACTCTTTTATTTTCTGAAACAAGTTCCATTCCAAAACGACATTTTGAAATGAAAACACGTCAAGATTACCATGAGCATTCCCTGCCTGTGCTGTGTCCATGGAAAGTATCTCGGTTGTATACCACTGGAATGCTTGAACTCTGAGTTTTCGTCCAAGCACAGCTGCAAATGCATCGGTAGCAGCGTGATACAGTTCCTTCATTGTCTTTCCCAAGCACACCCATGAGTCAACCCGATCAGGATGATAGTACAAGACATCTTTCATCAAAAATTCCACCCGCTCTCGAACATGTTGCTCCATCTCCATTAGCTCAATCAAGTTTCCTCGCCGTTTTGCTCGTCCAAGAATATAGTTTGCACCCATCAAGTACCACACATGACCCAAGCAAACTTTGTCAGGTGATTCTGTACTTATGTCAGTAGTATGAAACGGAAAAGGTAGCGCCATTTCCTCCTGTAGCAGGCCTCTTGGAGCCAAGAACGCTTCTAAACGAGGAGAAACAGTAGCCGATTGAGCAGAGAGGGCAGAAAAACTTGAGCCTGAGAGAGCATCCCGGACTGCATATAGTAACTTGAGTCGCTCTTTCTTTTGGCCGTTGTTTTTCGCCTTTGTGGCCAAAAGTATTGGCACAGCAAACCGTATCAACCGCATTGCATCCTCATATCTAGCAGATAGCTTGGCATTTTGGAGCGAAGCAAAGGTTGTCCTCGTTTTATGATCTTCGCATCCAGGCAGAATGTGCACGTCGTACAAACAGCGGTAGCATTGGCTTGTCTCCTTCTGGAAGAGGTATTCACCTGCCAATACGTCCTCCACCGCATTAAATTCGATAGAAGTCTCCTCATCCAATTTCTTTGTAGGTTTTTCCATAACCCACATACCTGTCTTTTGCACAAGGTTGCTCAATAGCACCGTACTTGTTTCGAGAAAACACGAGCCCTTGTGTGATTCCCCAGAACCGATATCAGAAAAGTATGTCAGCCCGCAGATACCATAATGTCCAAGTCTCTGGTGAAGAAGATGTATCAACTCTACCAAACAGGTCGGCGAGGTAGTCGGATCCAAGCGAGAATAACTTTCATACAACTGCAAAAATAAAATGGCACTATTGCCAAATAGCTGTCTTGACATCTTGCCGTCGGTCCGCGCTGTGATCTCTTCTTCCTCTTTCATCAGTATGCTGCACAACCTCATTAGAGCAGACCGTTTCGGCAGTGAAAATGACACAGCAATTTTATCGTCATCGCGGAAGGCTCGATTCAACAAGCGCAGGAGCTCTACAATAATAACTCGGATACAATCACGACGCAATTGCTTTTTCTTAGCTGGAAGGGGTACCAACGTGAACAAGTTTTGGAACTTCTCACCCGACAGTGACAAAATAACGTGCAATAATCGAGCCATGGCATCTACTTCTATCATTCGCTGCGTACTGTCACCATGATCACATGATCCGAAGATGTTGTCTTCATCAACTCTTAGCAAAACACATATCGTCGACAGAACATTGTCTGGAGAGTCAAAACGAAACAACATTGATGGCTGCAAGCATTTCACACACAAAGCACGCAGCAACAACCTGTGATCAACGTTTGCCAAATGTTCAAACGGGGTCTGCACAAGCCGGCCTAGCAGAAAGTTTATTGCGGTGAGGGCGCTAGCACATGCTTCATCTGGCAAATTTGCACTTGAAGTAAGCTCCTTCTTTACTGTCAAGCCATCCGCATAGTCGATCACATAGTATAGCGTCGTCAACAAAAACAAAAATGCGTCTTCATCCGAAAACTTTGAGCTTTGTCCAAGTGATTGTAGCACTATTTCAAAAAATTTGTTGCTTTCACCATGCACTAAGAGTTCATCTTCGTTAACCTCAAACTCTTTTAGAAAGTCGGTCATCCGTGGCGCCTGGTTGCAAGGGAAAAAGTGCCCCAACAAAACTGAAAGAACATGATCGTGGTCTCCTGATTTAAATAAACGTCGAGCTTCAAAACATACGTCAGAAAAGCGCAGTCCTGATATTTTCTCATCCAAGATCTTTAAAGTAATTTCACTGTCAGCTTTTTGATTAGTTAGATCAACTCGGAACTTGCAATCGTCGTTTTCGCCGTCTTCTTCTTTCAAATCAAAAAATTTCTCTCTGCATTTAGTGAAGTAATCTTGAGCCATCTCATGGTTTCCACATCGCTCATACATGCGCGCCATGAGCCAAAACAAGCGCAAAAAATCATCTCCTGTTGGACAGCACAAAGCGTCCTCCGAGTCCTCTAGCCAACCAAACGCAAACAAAAGCTTTCGAGCTTCAGCTAACTGGACATTTATATGTCTTCGTATCTTGCATCGCATTTTCCCGCGAGTTCGATGCTGTAGAAGCGTATCGAAATGTAGCTCCAGCAGGAATAGTTGAGCACTGAGCGATAATCCATTCCCCTCGAAACGACTGTTTTGAATAAGCGAGTGCTCTGCAACATTAATGACGTTATATTGCGTCGATGCCACCGCTTGAGCGACATACAAATCTCCAATTAATGCTTTTTCCAGCCACATGCACACCTTATAAATTTCGTCAGCCTCGCTTCCCAGTTTCAAGTGCGACCATTGACCACATTGGTTAAGGTACAGCCGCACCCAGTCGATTATTCCATCGTTTAGTATATTTCCACGATCGATAAACGATAGAATCTGCCTTTCCGTCACGCACTTTGCTTGAGGTGCCACCACGTGCACTGCCTGATCACTTAACAACAGACGCGAAGATAATGGCTCCGTATTGCTCGTAGATACTTCTGAATCCATCGTAAATGCAAACGATGCTGTTTTCGACAATATCTCCTTGCTTGCGTTCGAGATGCTAAACTCACCGTCAACGAGTTTAACGTCCAACGGTGGTGGCCAGTTGGTAGAGGCTGATTCCAGCGTCCCCTCCATGTCTTCGTTACCAGCGTTTACTGGCAGAAAAGCTCTCAGTCTGTATGTCAAGTCTTTCTCCTGTGCTTTCTTGACTGCAGCAGCATGTTCTTCTCTTAATCGTTCCTCATGACGACGTGACTTTCGTCTTCTGGGCTGAATCTCCGTCACTTGTCGTGCATCAATGCCGCTTTCCTGCGTGTTATTATCTGCGGTACTGGCTGATAGCGTCGTCTCAATGCCAGTAGAAAGCTGCGGTAGCTCTGTCATCATCTCTGTATTTAATACGGGCGGTTGCTGTTCACCATCTTGGTCTACTTTATCCTCTTCTCTGTCACCTTTGTCATCCATTTCTTCGTTGTCCTCCGCTTGAATTTGTACCTGTGTCTGCATCACATCTGCCTCTTTGTCTCTGTTAATGTCTTCAAAAATTTCCAGCAGTAGTTTTCCCACTCCCATCCATGATGCCTGTCGTAAAACATATTGTCTCCGTTTCAATCTGCTCTTACTTGCAACCTCGTTTTCTCTCAGCAACTGCTTTCGCCGTTTCTTCTCTCTCTCCATAATATCTTGAAAATGCCTCTGTCGTTTTCTTGCTTGCTCGAGCATTTTTTTCTCTCGTAATGTCGTTGACAGCGTCTCCATTTTGTCAAGAATGCGTACCGTCGCGCACTGCGGGTCCTGCTGTCGAAGATACTTGGCTACACGTTCATACTCGTCCTCATCCCCCACTTGATGCAGCACCAAAACCAGCAAGTCCACGAGCGGCCAGTACGTGGCATCTACCTTCATACCTTCTTCCAATAATCTACGGGCCAACCACAATTTGCCTGTTTCTATAGCTGTCCGTGCCATTTGATACCACACCACCACATCCGTCGCGTCTAGTGCCAACGCTGATGCAAAGTATTCCAGAGCGTCATCAAATGATTGTGCCTCAAATTCCATTGTTGCTACATTCTTATGGCACAAATATTCCAGACGGTGATTCAATCGAAAGTCGCTCTTAAGTAACTGCAAGTACACAGCTTTGGCCTGTGAGCTTTGCTGATGCTGCTGACAACGTAGTGCTTTCTCATACAATAATGCATTCTCTGCATCCTGTGCTTCCTCTGTAGAACTCTGCGTCGTCAAGTTGCGGTCTCGAACATCGCCTTCACACACGTTCAACGCTGCCCAGGACGTCATCTTCGTCTGATTGGCGACAATGGAAGTTTTTTTTGTCAACGTAACCGAAATATTGCAATAGAAATTTTAAAATCATCCGACGTTAAAATGCGCCCCCCTGACTCGGATTTACACTACAAATTAAATTCATCAATGGTCGAAGCGCGCAGTTTATCCGGAAAAAAAGCTATAACTGTCCTAAAAACCATTTCGTACGTGTCAAACATGACCAAAAAACGACGAAAAGTCCATACATACTGTCGCCGCTCGATCTCGGAGAGCGACAATGAATTAAGCGTGAAACGAAGCAAGTATTGTATGCAAGAGTCCAATGGTTTGAAGCTGTCGAAGTCTGGTGAATCACCCGAGACGGTGGCACATTTCCAAGCGTTTCAAAGGTCACCGGCATTAACAGACGTCTTTGAGTGGCTAGGGGACGCTCTATTGGGGGAATTAGTAGGGCGTTGTTTATTGTCGCAATTCCATCATTCTCCATTAAGTGCGCGTGTATTCCGCAACTTAAGACTGGCGGTGGTGAGCAACCGCAACTTAGCGCAGGTCTATGATGCTATGGGGTATGGAACAGTCGAGCGTTGTGAGAACGTTAAGAAGTGTTTGAAGATGAAGGAGAAAGCCGACGTTGTTGAGGCCATTGTGGGTGAATTGGTGCTTAAGTTGCATCAGCAGAAGATTCCGACTGAGGAGTATAGAGCTCATTTGGACGCAGTATTGGCAATGATGCTGCATACGCACTTTACTGATCGAATCAAGGCAAGAAAGGAACAAGATGAAACAAGAATGACAGTCAAAGGACCGCTGAGTGTCTCATTCAATCCATTTACTTGTCTACCGATGGAGCAGTTGGACGCCATGACGGGAGAGCTGGTCGTAATGGATGGCATTTTTGACTATGGCGATCAAGAGGAGAGAGTGGATGCCAATGTCATTTACGAGTATAAAGAAAACAAACAGACAGGAACCACTATACCACACCATTTTTTTGCAGATGTGAGCACGATATTCACTGGAAAAAAGGAACAGATACAGGACAAGACGTTGAGTGTTGATTGTATCAAAGATGCCATGATACAACTGAATCAAGTGCATATTCTGCGAACGTCGAACGAGATTTTCCAAATATTTAAGACTTATGGTATGGCGGTACTTTCGGAGCGAATTAGTCTGTCGCTGGTGTTGCCGCATCTGTCGTTGGGGTTTCATCAGCACAGTAAACGCTATAACATCATTACTCCAGCTACGCTCACGCGTCAGAGGCAACTCGTGCTCTCCATGGCAAACCTCGCAGCGTGCGCAATTCATCTGGAAATTGCATCGCCAGTTGCTCACGATGTAGATATTGATGGAGAAGGGGAAGTAGCTGCTTGGCGGCTGCAAGAGGAACATGGGCTTGCAAATACTTTACGTGCTTTTGTGGGCTATCATAGCGCCATTGGTTCTACTACGACCTCTGCAACCTACTACAGCAGTGAACTGGTGGACACTGTTTGTACATCTCTGTACGATGCAGCCTTTCCAAGTCAAAAAGAGTTCAGTGGTTCTGTATTGCGATTGTCTAGGATCCCAGAGAGAGAACCACTCATGGTGCGATCAGTAAGCGAAGCGCGAATGTTCATGAACAGCAAGACGTGTGATGATTTGCACAAACGCGGAGAGAGACCAGTAGCTGACACCGCTTTGAAATGTGACGAGAAACAAAAGTTATGTGTTTTGTTGCGACAGTGTTACTCCAATAAGCTGGAGGATCTCTTTGGGCAACGGAACGAGAAGCAAAAATTGCGACGGAAGGAAAGTGAGCCAGCTCCTGTATCACAGACGCGGCAAAAGAAGAAAGCCAAGAAGAAACAGCTAGCTGACAGTTTTGCTGCTACAGCTGGATGCATCACTCGAAATCTCGAGCGTTTCCTTCATCGCCGATTCCTCTTTTGCCTTGAAGAAATCGTTATACTATTTGCACAGCATAAAACGGAAGCTTGCCGTGGGCGCATCACCGCATTCGAACATGATCTTATTCCGTGTACAGACCAGTCTAATTTCCGGAAGTGGGTAGTGTCGGCAAGCACGCTTACGTTGGCAATGCGAGACGGCTTTTTTAGGATGCTGCTGCACGATATTTGCCAGTTTCACGCCATCATATCGTCAAGCAGGAATACGCAGGACGGACATCGAATCACCCAGCTTCGCCTTCCGCTCCATTACACGTGGGCAAATATCAACACTCGCATCACCTCAAAGCACTATGCTGTATCCTAAGTGCTGGTTCCTTTTTGTCGCCTCCTTTCGAGCATGGACACTGATGATATGCCACTGATAGCTTGTGCTTGGGTGTTTTGTCGGGGAAGCCGTTGCATGCGAATTGACAAAGAGTGATGTTGTTAGACTTTTTTGTATTCACGTCACGAGTTACAAAGGCTGAAAGCTGGTCTTGTCAATTGCTGTGAAGTGTTTTGTTTGGTGCTTCGACTTTCGTCCTGATTGAGGAGCGCTGCATGATTATTCATATATGCTGGAGGTTTGTTTTGAACGCTGCCACACTTCAAACTTCAATACGAAGTTGGATGATTTAGGCAGTTTTGGCTTGACATGAGCAAGACTTTCTGGATATTATACGTACAACGTGTAGTGGAAGGTCTATGACATGCACGAAAAAATATTGTAGACCGTGGAAAACAAGTTTGAAAATGGTATTGCAAAGAGTTCTTCTGGCTTGATGCTTTCGCGATGACAATTGACATGAAAAGAAACATGAAGGCCATTGAAGAGGATATTGGAACTGGCTGAAGAAGCAGACAGGTTGCTTTACGCAGAGTTCTCAATTGATACCAGATTGGATTCTGATCAAGTTCTTCCGCCTTTATTGCGGTATGCTCGATCGGAGTGCACGGGTTACCATGATCAACATTTGAGCCAATTTAATCAACAGTCCAAGTGAATGTCAAGCTAGATCATATCACTCACTATCCGATCATTTCCGACTGAGTGAGTAATTGTCAGCTATAATGATGTGCTGGTGTCGTCTACGTTTTCGATGCACAAAACCAGCAGCCGCGAAATTAAGCACTGGAAACGAGCTAGAGCTCGGAGCTATCTGTCTGGACATGCAATTTAGCACTCGCAAAGCTTTCAAAGCATTAAACGAAGTCAGCGAGTTGGGTAAATTAAGCCAACCTTTTGATGGAAACAGTGCGCCGACACGTGCGTGAAGAAGAGCAATGGGTGCTGCGTGTCAACAGTTTGCAATGACTGTTTGCCACTCGACTTGCTCATAAACGAATTCTTGAAACCAGTGTAAGTCTTGTGGCATGAGTAACTAGCCACGAACCCATGATCTGTGTCCTCTTGTTTGTAGTCTCTATCTTTAGAAAACCTGCTTTCAACCAATAGCTTAAGGCAAATACAACGTCAGGTGCATGTGAATTTGTAAATGTCATGCTTCATTGATATCTACTGATGCTCACTCACTCAGACTGCGTAAAAAACCAAACAGACATTCCAAACGCACAAACTTGACAGATTGTTGTTAGCTTTGCCCGTCCAGAACTACCTGTGTAAATGTGCTGTCCTCACGAGCAGCGAGTTGGGCAAAGGTGCCCTGTTCTACGACACGACCGTCTGATATGACAGCAATACGGTCAGCACTTTTAATGGTGGATAATCTATGTGCCACCAGAATTACTGTGCGCCCTTGCTTGGCGCAATCTACTGCGTCTTGCACAAGTTTCTCACTTTCTGGATCCAAAGCTGAGGTCGCTTCATCCAGAATGAGGATCTTTGGGCGCTTCACAAGCGCACGCGCAATCGCCACGCGCTGCTTCTGACCACCAGAGAGTGCCTGCCCACGCTCTCCAACAATCGTATCATATCCATTCGGAAAGGACACGATAAAGTCATGTGCGTTTGCTATTTTGGCTGCACGGATGATGTCCTCCAAAGTTGCTTCTTGCCCTTCAGAGCAGCCGTAAGCAATATTGTCACGAATAGAGCACGCAAAAAGAGGTGGCTCCTGCGGTACAGCACCCATCAAACCGCGGAGCTCCGTTGGGCTTACAGTTGAGATGTCAACACCATCCAGCATGATTTTACCGCCACATCCAGGGCCATCCAAGTCGTAGAAGCGCGCAAGTAATGACGTCACCGACGACTTACCGCATCCACTCGGGCCCACGAGCGCTAATGTTTCATTAGGTAGCACCTCTAAGTTCAGGCCAGAGAAAATTATCGCGTCTGGACGAGCAGGGTACGAAAACCCAACGTCTTGGAACTGAATGTGGCCATGAAACGGAGTCGGTAACGGAGCCCACCCTTGTTGAGGAATCCGGACCTTTGGTTGACGATGAAGTAGCTCAAACACGCGCGAGGACGCTCCAATGCCCTTCATTAATTCCGCGTAGAAAGAGGACATGCCCGCGAAAGAAAATCCAACATAAAGCGTGTACAACAGGAAAGAAGTCAGATCACCACTTGTAAGCAGGCCATCCACCACCATTTGTCCGCCATATCCAAGAACACCAAGCATACTCAGTTTAACTCCAAAATCTACACCGCCAAAAAAGGTGGCACTTGCAAGAGAGCGTTTACGCGCCAGCTCTAGCACCTGGTCTACTTTATTCCGGTGGGCTTTCATCTCATGAGTTTCCTTGGCAAACCAGCGCACTACACGAATATTGCTTAATTTCTCTTCAGCTACTTCGGTAGCTTCACTCAGCTGGGTCTGTACTTCCGTCGTCAGGTTTTTTACATATCGACCATAGCTCACCGCACCAAGTGCAATAGGCGGGACTACCGACAACATGACCATAGCTAGCTGCGGACACGTGATAAAGATCATCGTGATACTACCCAGTGCCTGTCCAGAGCTACGCAGTCCACTAGCTACGTTGTCGCTCAGTACTTTGCCAATCATCGTTGTATCTGCACTCAGTCTGTTCAGCAGCTCCCCTGTTCTGGACGAGTCAAAGAAGGCCAATTCCTGCCGCAATATTGACGCATACGTGTCCTGCCTTAATCTGTTGATAATCCTTTCTCCAATCATATTGGTCGTATCCACTCGAACAATATTAGCAATCGATCCAGCAGCAAAGAGTCCACCAAGTAGCGTTACTACAGTTGGCAATGGCATTGCAGCAGCTGAACCTGCCGTCACCACGTCAATGACCTTCCCCATTCCGTAGGGCACACACATCGTAATGAAGGTGGAGATACCCAGAGTCGAAATTGAGATGGCCAATGGTTTTTTCTCTGGTCGATAGAGCGACAATAACCTTTTCACTTCACTTACTTTAGCCACAGGAGCCTGTAACACATATATCATGCATGAACATGGTCATTCTACATTAAGCAGAAACAATTAAATCCACAAACGATACATGAAGTCCACGTGTAGTGCTGCTTAATACCTGAACTCGGGCAAGAGCATTTTCCTGCTTGTTTTTTTCTTTTTTCTCTTGAATTGAGTCGAAAATAAAACAAGATGAGAGCTTTTCGTTTGTGTGAAACGAAGCGACTTGATACGTTGATTAATACAAGAGCGAGTGTGAGCTAGTGATGCCCTACAATAGCTAAGAGAAAGAAGAAGATAGAGATGAGTAGAATTAGAAAAAAAAGAAGAAGAAGGACAAAGAGAGAGAAGACACGAGATTACTGAGGTTGATGATACAGCAGCATTATACGGATTATATTTTTATCTTACGTAAAATATGAAGGGAGGATAAAAAACCTACCTCGGCCTAATGACGAGACAAAGTGATGAGTGACATATTACCGGACAGTATACGTTTTAAGCAGACGACTTTCCATTCGAAAGACCTCCGACATCCGACACCTCATCCGAAGAAAGAATGTTTGAAACTACGTCGAAATTTTTTTTAAATGGGTAAGATCTTTGGTAGGATCAACAAGCTCTGGTCATACCCGAATAAATACTGGTGAAGTGGACAAGAAGGCTATAGCAAAGCAGTCGCTAGAAAATGTTTACGAAGCTTATAAGCAATTGCTGAAAAAAGTACCTGCAGCAGAACTACTTCAGGACCGTCAAAGTTTTAAAGACGAAGCATTGGGAATCTTACTTCAGCACAACGGGAATTATCCTAAGATGAAGACGTCTTTTGTTCGGGTATTGTTAAGACTATACAACATAGATGAACTCGCGAAAATTTTTTATGATGCTGAAATGAATTTGCAAGGATCTACTAAGTGGCTTATGACAGGTCTGCGGAAAGAGATCACACCAGAACAGACGCAGCGCTTTATAGAGAAGCTTGCAATCCTGAACAACATGAAACACTAACAGCCAGATTTCGATTACAACAACAGGTTCGATTCTTTTGAGGTGTCAATGTTTTGTCGCTGTCATGAATTCGCTTTGCCCAACTCGCTGCTCGTGAGGACAGCACATTTACACAGGTAGTTCTGGACGGGCAAAGCTAACAACAATCTGTCAAGTTTGTGCGTTTGGAATGTCTGTTTGTTTTTTTACGCAGTCTGAGTGAGTGAGCATCAGTAGATATCAATGAAGCATGACATTTACAAATTCACATGCACCTGACGTTGTATTTGCCTTAAGCTATTGGTTGAAAGCAGGTTTTCTAAAGATAGAGACTACAAACAAGAGGACACAGATCATGGGTTCGTGGCTAGTTACTCATGCCACAAGACTTACACTGGTTTCAAGAATTCGTTTATGAGCAAGTCGAGTGGCAAACAGTCATTGCAAACTGTTGACACGCAGCACCCATTGCTCTTCTTCACGCACGTGTCGGCGCACTGTTTCCATCAAAAGGTTGGCTTAATTTACCCAACTCGCTGACTTCGTTTAATGCTTTGAAAGCTTTGCGAGTGCTAAATTGCATGTCCAGACAGATAGCTCCGAGCTCTAGCTCGTTTCCAGTGCTTAATTTCGCGGCTGCTGGTTTTGTGCATCGAAAACGTAGACGACACCAGCACATCATTATAGCTGACAATTACTCACTCAGTCGGAAATGATCGGATAGTGAGTGATATGATCTAGCTTGACATTCACTTGGACTGTTGATTGAATTGGCTTGACGAATATTATAAAAAGCATAGCCATCACTCCGCTGCAAATCGTCAACTGCACAGTTGGGTCCGCAGTCACGTCGTCAACCGCTTCCTCTGTTGCAAGAAGCTTAAAAACTCGTCCAGTATCGATGTTACACCACATAATATCATTGTTATTAACAGATGGTGTAGGGTTACATTGTAGCTTGACTCTGAACATGACATAAATATGGTGTAAGCTACACACATTGATATAACTCGGATCATGTTGTAATTACGTCTTCCTATACTACCGTCGTAAAAACTTGATGGCGTGGAAAGCATGAGGTGGACCACACAATATCCAGCTACAAAAGTCGTGGAGACCACATAATTTTCAATTGCCATTCTGGCTCCTTTATTGTATCCAAAATGTCGATGATCTTTGATGAATACGGTCGTCCTTATATAATCCTGCGTGACCAGGATCAAAAGGAGCGCATTAAGGGTGTAGAAGCTATCAAGAGCAATATTCTTGCAGCACGTACTGTCTCCAGTTTATTACGTACGTCACTCGGTCCTCGTGGCATGGACAAAATGATGGTCAGTCAAGATGGTGATGTCACTATTTCGAATGATGGAGCCACTATTCTGGAACGAATGCAAGTTGAACATCGAGTAGCACATTTACTTGTGGAACTAAGTAAGTCACAGGATGATGAGATTGGAGATGGTACAACTGGTGTTGTTGTACTAGCTGGCGCATTACTGGAACAAGCAGAGAAATTATTGGCTCATGGTTTACATCCTATGCGCATTGCTGATGGGTTTGAAGAGGCTTGTGAGATTGCTTGCAAGCATTTAGAGACGATTGGTGATGTTATTCATTTTACAGAGCAGGACTCGACACCTTTGGTGGAAACAGCTATGACCACACTTTCCTCCAAGATTGTTAACAAGTATAAGCGTCAGATGGCACAAATTGCAGTGAATGCAGTCATGAAAGTGGCCAATTTTGAGACTAGGGACGTTAACTTTGATTTGATCAAGATGGAGGGCAAGCCTGGTGGAACTCTAAGCGATACAGCACTTATTAATGGTATTGTCATTGATAAGGACTTTTCGCATCCACAAATGCCCAAGGAAGTCAAAAATGCCAAGATGTGTATTCTGACGTGTCCTTTTGAACCACCAAAGCCCAAGACGAAGCACAAACTGGACATTACAAGTGTTGAGGCTTACGAGACGCTTTATAAGCAGGAACAGGAGTACTTTGCCACTATGATTAAACAGGTTAAGGACAGTGGCGCCAACTTGGTGATTTGTCAGTGGGGTTTTGATGATGAGGCCAACCATTTGCTGCTGCAAAACCAACTGCCTGCTGTGCGTTGGGTTGGTGGTGTTGAGCTGGAACTTATTGCTATTGCTACGGGTGGACGTATTGTGCCGCGGTTTTCGGAGCTGACGGCCGAGAAACTTGGTCGTGCTGGTACTGTGCGTGAGGTTGCTTTTGGTACCACAAAGGAACGCATGTTAGTGATTGAGGACTGTGCAAGCTCGGACGCTATCACGGTGCTGGTCCGCGGTGGTAATAAAATGATTGTGGAGGAAGCGAAGCGCTCGTTGCACGATGCCATGTGTGTAACGCGCAACTTGATTAAAAACAACCGCATTGTGTACGGTGGCGGCGCTGCCGAGATTGCATGCGGAATTGCCGTACGAGACTATGCCGATAACACGACTGGCATTGAACAGTACGCTATCCGTGCTTTTGCCGACGCTCTCGAGGACGTTCCAATGGCTCTGGCTGAAAACAGTGGTTTGAGTCCGATTGATTCGCTTTCAGCCGTGCGCGCGCAGCAAATTGCTGAGAACAATCCGCGGCTTGGCATTGACTGCAACTCGTCCGGTACGAACGATATGAAGGAGCAGCAGGTATTTGAAACGCTCATTGGTAAGCAGCAGCAGCTGCAGCTTGCTACGCAGGTCGTGCGGATGATCCTCAAGATTGATGATGTCATTATTGAAGGCTCATATGCATAGGCCAAGATAAGCTTTAAATGTTTGTGTGCTGCTGTAATGCAGCTTGCACTGTGGGAAACAGGCAAGTTGTGGTGGCGGCGAAACAAATGACAGGTTCTAGTTCGAGTCCGTTAATTTCTCTGCATTATGTTTAGAGTTGTTCTTCCGTCTGAAGCTATTCTTGAAGGCAAAGTTACAGCGGGAAACACCTTTACGCTCGCTGCTGTAATATTTGGTTAATATGCCGTTTTCTTGCCTCGCCAGGTCCGTGGTGCGTGGTCGAGTGTATGTTGATAGCGCTCCCCACTTATAGTCTTTGTTTATTCTCGTCAACAACATCTTCATCTTAATATGAAGATTTGACAGATAAGTTCGTCTCGTCCACTTTCACTGTCGACAAAACACTATAGGATACATCCTACGTTTATCATGTCGAAGCGGAGAAATGACTAGGAAATCAAGCACAATGTAGCCGCAATGCAAGTACAGAATGAGCTGCAGCAAATCAAAATGCTACGTGTCGGCCAAGTTTGAACATTCGCTGCATGTATGAACTGGAGCTGACGTTACTACCCTTACGCTGCGGAAGCTGGAGTCAATGTGCAAGTGCTTGCAAGAAAGTTTATCGACGCGCGGCGCATCCCGATCGTGCTTCCGGCGTAGCACGAACCAGTGCAGCATCCACTATCATCGCCACACGGCTGTACGTAGGATCAACACGAGCTGTATGTAGTGTTACGGCTGCGAGAGCACTATCATTTGCGCAGCCAAGAGACTACCACCAGAGTGCGCTACATACCAACGTATGGTTGCCACCGTGTCAGCTCTACACTTATTTCGTGTGTCTGTCGGCTGGATCTAGCTTCTTGCGCTTCCATGTTGTTTGTCATTGTCGACGACAAACAACACGAAAAAGCGATGCAAACATCTCTCTTTGCTCAGTCGGTGAACTGAGTCGCACGATTCACAGTACGATCTGGTGAAGGTGTATATTTTATGGCCAAGTTACGCTATCACACCCGCGGAATGCATGCTTGTGGCGGCCATAAAGAGGGTCAACGTTTACGGGCATGAAGACGGTTAATGTCTGCGGATACCATGACTGTTAGCAGTTACGGACAGTGACTCTAGAGAGTACAACTAGTGTAGGAGAAGAGTGGCTTAGAGGTAGCAAGCATTCTTGCTAGCTAAGAATCAAAGTATATTCAGTATTCAATCTGCCAGCTATTGAGCACAACGCATCTTCTAAACAGGTTATGAGCCCAACGACTCGTTCCGACAGCGCACCAGGCGTGCCGACCCCAGTAAGCTTTGCGACGGTCTCGAAAGGACCGAGGCGCCTCCAGTAATGGCTCAAGGTGGATAGACGGACCACAAAAGAAACAACGACGTCAACACCCTCGTACTGGCGATTCTCGTCTACCTTGAAGCGCTGGATTGCGCAGATGAAGGTCTCACAGCTGAGGCGCTGTAGCCGAGCTACTCTAGCCAACTATTTACGCACTACGTGCAGAAGAAGACAAGCTTAAAGAGCTTACGCAAAAAGGTGGAAGCGTTTCTTTCAACGCGTTTTGACGTATTACATCGTGTCAAAGACGCTATGACTGAAAGTCATGCTAAGAAGGAACAAGCAGATGCCAAAGGCAGAAAGAACGAACACGAGTTCACTGTGAGAGATTTGGTTTTATTGAATGCTAGGAATTTACCTACTCGCGCAGTGTCTGCGGTATTTACACAACTAAACTACGTCCACGCTTTATTGACCTTTCAAGATCATAAGCAAGAAAGGCTTAGCCTATACGCTGAACCTTCCCAAGAAGATGCGAGTACATCCTGTGTTCTACGTGGGCTTGCTAAAGCCATATCTCAACCCAGCCTCGGTGGATTTTGAGGAGTTGTCCCCATACCCCCGGCCGAAGGAGGCGGGTAG
Source organism: Peronospora belbahrii (assembly GCA_920618645.1). Lineage (NCBI taxonomy): Eukaryota > Oomycota > Peronosporomycetes > Peronosporales > Peronosporaceae > Peronospora > Peronospora belbahrii. The sequence goes on along the minus strand of CAKKTJ010000109.1, from coordinate 25,075 downwards.
CACGGCACCGGAAGTGCATATGGACGCTAGAGACGTACCAGGAGGTCAAATTGACACCGAAGCTTTGCTTGTAAACGCTCAATCGCCGCTAAGCGATTTGAGGTCTCATATCAATAAAGCTCAAAGGATCGACGGTGTCGATCGACACGGTCATCGAGAAATGATAGGTGAGACGTCACTGATCCAAAAGCATCACGCTACAGGAGTGTCAGGCGACGATCGATCTCAGAGATATGAGAGGTCAATCGGCCACCGACCTCTGCCGACGCTGATTGATGAACTGGGTCATCATCAGTTCTACGTGGAGCGCCTCTTGGCTCGGCGTCGTCACCAGGGTCATACCCGATATTTGGTGAAGTGGAGGAGTTATCCCCAGTCGTACGACCTGTGGGAGTAAGAGGTACCCCTCCGGCGGGATATCCCTGAAGCCGTTGACGCTTTTGACCATGACGGTCAGAAGCGACGACAGATGTCGTCGGACGCTTCCTAGCACTAGGTGCTGTGGAAGCAAGGTCTGTGGGATGGCTTCGCCTCTGACCTTCAGAAGAAGCCAATGTCGGTACATCACTCGTGTGAGAGGTACGGGCAACAGCTTCAGAAGCTTGATCCCCACAAGTCTTTGACTGTATGTGGAGGGTCATTGACACTTCGCTTTGATAATAGCACAATTAATACGTAGACAACGTTCTAACTAAACGTCTTGTTCTTTAGCGCTTAAGCGCAAGTTAGGAAGACTTGAGAGCTTACACGCTCGTTCTACCCAACAGGTGAACTGGTGATCATCTTGCGCAGATGTTTCACCTGGTGCAAGGACCACTGGTATGTTGCTCAGTAGGTACACGGGAACCCCACGTGACTGTCATGACAGTCTCTCCTGATACGATTTCATCGTAAACTCCTCGGGAGTAAGGAGCCGCATACGAAGAGCGGCACGATCAGCAACCTCGCAAGCAGTACGGGTCTGTGACCCAGTGACATAGGTACGCAAAGATTGCGATGCAGCTCGTCGAGCTTCCTCATTGGGGTCCCGAGGCACGAAACCATAATCACGACGTGAAAAGGTTTGTTTGGGCCAAGGCGGACACCTAGGATTCTTCAGCAAGTTGACGACGCTCTGCAGCGTCAAGAGGATTCGTTACCTTTTTGTCGACACCCTCTCGCGAGGGAAGCGGTGTTGCTTGGCGCAATGCCCTTGGGAAAAAGATACAGAAGGGGATCGGCGTCCTTCGATCGGTGAGCGTGGTGATCTTGGGGTACTATGACCCAACGGAGACTCGGCGCCGCTACCCCTGGAGGCAACAGCACTGTCATCGTCCCCAAAGATGTCTCGACGCATTGCGGCATCCATGATGGAACAAGCGCATTACAGTGTTCCCAACACTTGCTTTTCAAACAAGTGCTTGAAAAGCAAGTGTTGGGAACACTGTAATGCTTTTAATGGGAAGTGCCAGGCACTTAATGCTGTGAAAGCAAGTGTTCGTAAACTCAAAAGGGTATTAATACCAAGTGCTTGGCACTTAACGCTTATAAGCAAGTGTCGTAACACTATAATGCTTTAGCGTGATTGCAATGCACTGTATGCTCAAGGAGCAAGTGTCGTAACACTAGGGTGCGTAAGTAGCGTGAGTGCAAAGCACAGGTGCTCATAGAGCGAGTGTCGTAACACAAAGCTTTGTGCGCAAGTGCGAGGCACTTACTTATTGCGAGGCAAGCAAAGTAAAAAAATGAAATAACTCCGCATAAGTTCGAAAGTCGTGGGTACGTCAAGTCCAACGGATTGGTGGGGGAGGGTGTAACGTGGGTTACAAAAAGGTGTGTATTGTACATGCACACCTGCCACACCATTGTGGTGTGGCTGTACCTTGTGCACAGTGGTAGGTTGATGTGACCGTATCTAAGGTACGAAGGGCCGGCGTGGTCACTATACTTAGTTAAGTATAGTGACTATACATGTTTACAAATTAATAGGCTATAGAGCCAGGAAATAGTGACTAGCAATAAGTATAGAGTAGGTGCTTCGATATTTAGTGCTAGAAGATAAATATAAATAAATCAGTTTTAAACCTGCTTTGAATAGCACAAATGCTAGAAAGTTCTATTCCTTCTGAAGGAATTGTATCTTTAATACTGGTCTCTTGGAGACGTAGTTGCTTGCAACCAAAGGCACAAGCTTGTGAATCTACCCATGAGAGGGCTAAGAACCCTAAGACAAATAAGCTCTTTGCCCTTGTCTTCCTCTGCACATAGTGCATAAATAACCTGGCTACAGTAGCTCGGCTACAAAACTAGCCTTGAGAGGGTTGTGAACACTTAGATGTAAGGCTCGTTGAGTTTGTCTTCCTCTGCATTCAGTGCATAAGTCGCTTTTGATATGGTAGTTTGCTACATTATCTGTTTGACGTTGTTAAATTATATCAAATTGCTGCCTTCCACAGGGTGGGTCCATTGTCCGGATATAATGGTCTATATCAACCAATGAGCAGATGCTTCTAAATATTGCCAAATAATGTAATATTCATGAAACTTATACACGATAATATTCTTGATGAAAACCTGCACTTACTGATCAATCTCTTGTCATATTTGATATCCCAGTACATGAACAAGTCCATCAATTTTTGTCTTGTTCCCAGTAGAATTCCCATGATGAATAATCTTCTTTTCCACTATTTTGATATACTTTTGCATACACCTCTATGGCTTAGCGTGTACTTTGTAGCGGGCAGTAGTGTGCTAATGAACCTATTAGGTGAAGCCTATTATAACACGGTCACTCTATGCCGAATGTATCCACACTTTTCATTCCAGGAAACGCTATATGAAGAAATGACAATGCATTCGACGCGACTGCCACTTGTTCACGTTCAAGTATCGACGTTATATCTCTTGAGTGTTTATATTCTTTTCTATGCTGCAAAACATTGGGGACTGTTTTATCAAAGCTGGACATTATTCATGGATCTACTCTCAGGTCGTTCTACTTATTTTTATCATCAACTCTTGGAGCTGATTTCAACCTAGTGAGATGTTTATCTTTTGTGCTATGGAGTTGATGAGAAATATTGCTGACGAGTTCTCTTCTCTTCTTCTCTTTTTCCTTTGCTGGTGCTATTTAGTCTTTCTTTTGCAATTATGGAGCCAGGTGTACCCGAGTTATTGTCCGAAGACGAGGTTCGAGACGTGGACGAACACCACAAGCGATACTTGCATGATATTCCACCACTTCCTATGGATGATCGATCGTGTAATGAAGCATTGGCCAAGTTGGTGCAAGTGAAGATGCAACACGCTAATCGAATTATCTCGCGACCTGATGATTGGCTTGTATTCGATCCCGTGCAGGAGAAATTGGTGCTTCAGAAGCATTTGACAGGTGTGCGGGAGAACCACAAGTGTCTTAACAAACACTACAATGGAAGTAAGCTTGGCCATTGCCGTGAGCGGGAATTGATTGAAGACTGTGACCAGGCATCGCTCTTTGATGCAGATGTAACAGATGTACAAGTGATGCAGACAGAAAAGAATATTGACACAAATGTAAAAGATATACGAGTGATGCGGACAGGAAAGAATGTTGACACAGATATGCCGACGAAACGACCTCCAGAAGTTGCAACGTAGAGTACAATCTCTAGATAGATAGCCACCCCACCCGTACGAGTGTGGAAGACACGCAACACAAGCAGAAGTAAATAAGCCGCTCCATCTCTTATTTGTTGCTTCACGTTTCATCTACTGGGAACCATACACAATGTCAGCTTTGAGCGGTGTCGGGGCTTTCGCAATTTGACGCCATATTCGAGCTGATCCACCAAACACAAAGCTCATGATGCGCTTGATCGACTTAGGGGGCAGCTTCCCACGTTTGTCGCCGCAGCCAAGTTGACTACAAAGTTGGATTGCACGAAGGACTGCATTCGGTGGCATGTGACCACCACATGCCGCTGTCCAGCTGCGAAGAGCGGGAACGAGACACTGCAGACTCGCCAGTGAGAGCGCAAGCAGTTGACTCTTCTTTGACCATGTGACGCGCCCGCGCGTCGAGATAAAAATGAAGAGCTCGGCGTCCCATAGAGTCATGCTCATGTTTTGAGTCATGCAGGCAAACCGCAAGTGCTCTAGACAGCCGTCAAAGCCTTTGTTTCCTGGAGCTGGGAAGATTCTGCTGCACACCTTTGAGTTTAAGACCTCCTGCGGATAAAAGGCTCGCAGATCGTTCATTACTACTTCGTTGTGTCCGCATACCTTGCCGAACATGCCACCCCATTTTTCAGCGTCGACAGGCCCTTGATTTGGCGCCCATTTGCTCAAATAGCTCAAGTCTTTCGCCTTGCCTCTAGCAGCACAAAATCTTTCACGAAGTGCAAGTGAAGCATTGTCCTTCGATGCACCATGGCGCACAGGTCCGTCCCACTGACCACCGTAAGCTCTACCCTCTGCAAAATCCATCCATCGAGTCTGAGCAGATGTGCGTTCATTCGTCATGACCGTTCCCATGGCTGCATTCATCGTGACAAGACCAAGCACTTGTAGTTTCTCGCAACGGTGCTGACTATCAGCCCCCTGGTCTCTGACAAATGACGCGCTAATGGTATTTGCTTCAATTCCCGGTAGCTTGCGCGCGAGCACCACGTAAAGTTTTGCTACTAATGCCTGCAGTCTTTGCTCGTCCGGGGTCAATATACGTTTACACTTTTTCCTCTGGCCTTTGTCATCTTCATCATCGTCTAGATCGGCTTCTTTCGCCAGTTTCCAAGCCCACTTGTTCTCGTCATTCTGGGCAGCAGCTTTAGTCTTGCCAACACGTTGCGCAATGTCCATGATCTGCCTCACTAGCTTCATCCTCGCTTGCAGTTGCTGTAAGCATGATGTCGTCAAATCAGGGTGATACCTACTCGACTTCTGCAGCTTTTCTTCAATCCTAATAGCGGCAGTTGTCACCTGATACACATGAGCAAATTTCGCCATCGCTACTTCCGTCGCCGCAGTATTCACATCCCCAACCAGTACCACATCAGCATTAATATACACAGCACTTGGCAGCAAATGATCTGTAGTCACAAGCACCATCATATGCGACGTTGATACAAAATCCTTCAATCTCTGCACCGTTTCAGTTCGCTGAATGGTTGTCATCTTATGATGCAGTGCCACTGCTTGTAATCCAAGATGTTTGAGCATTACTGACAATTGAGCTGGAGATGTCTCGTAACGAGAAGGTAGAGTAACGATACACGGGTGTAATCTAGTGCGAGTAAGCAAGATCCAATAGAGTCCAGTCAACATGTCAGCATCTTTCTTGACGTGAAGCATGGAACACGATACATTACCACCAGCAGCACCTTCTTTCCACATCAACTTGGCTGTATTGGATCCAACTCTACTATTGACAATTTTGACATTCTCATGCTGCTTCTGCTGCTTCTTCTGTACCCACTTTGCTTTTCCACGTCCTTCCTGGCTTGTATTCCTCTTACGCTTTTTCTGATTCTCCTGCTTCATTATTTTATTCTCAGTCGGTTGTATACTATATCGATGACCTGCTTCATTAGCTGTAGCGTATAATATCGATGAGTTTATAACAACTACCGCGTCCTTTTTCAGCCGTAAAGGTTGCTGGAAACAAGACTTGCCCATGCTATGGTTTCTAGCTCGCTTTCAATGGTGGTGACACTGCTTGTTGTTTTATACTTGATCGTTGTATACCATACCGTCACGATGGACAAGAACTTTCGCGTGCATTAAAATCCATTCCATGTCCATCAAAAAGTGGTACACACCAGTCCAAGTAACAAACGTCAGTCAATGAATAAATCAATGGACGTCATTCAATCAGTCCAGATACGAGTTATTTTACTATCGACTTGATTACCAGTCATGACAACACGACAAAGTTCCGACTGGACACCTTCTTCATGGCGTCAATTTCCTATACAACAACAAGCTTCCTATCCGGATAAAAAAGCATTGAATCTTGCATATAACAAGTGTACGATTGAGTTAGAATCTGTTTGTTTACTCAATGGGAATCATAGTAAGATTAATTGTCTCCTAACGTTTGAATATCTATCTATCTCTTTGTCTATCATTGTACAATTATTGTTCTTTTATTCTTGTGTGTATAAGATAGTAAAGACATTACCGGGACTCGTATCAGTGCATGAGATTGAAAACTTAAAAAAACTACTGGCAGATGTTGCAGTAGGCAAGCGGTTCTTATTGCAAGGTGGGGACTGTGCCGAGCGGTTCCAGGATTGTCAACCAGAGTTGATTGAAAAGAAACTTAAAATTATGATTCAAATGAGTCTTGTGCTAGTGTGGGGTGCGCGTATGCCAACAGTTCGTGTAGCTCGGATGGCTGGACAATTTGCCAAGCCCCGGTCCAGTGACACAGAGGTACTGGATGGAGAAAAAGTGACTAGCTTTAGGGGCGAGAATATCAATGGGTATGAGAAAGACCAGCGCACTCCAGACCCCAAAAGACTTTTGGAAGGATATTTCCATAGCGCTGCAACGCTCAATTATGGTCGAGTGTTGGTAGGATCGGGCTTTGCGGATATCCATGATGCTGGTAAATGGGATCTGGATTTTGTGCAAACGTCGTCTCGACGTGAAGAGTACCAGCACATGGTGGAAGAAATTACGAATAGTTTACACTTTGTGCATATGTGTGGTGTTGGAGCGGAATCACCACATTTACAAACCGTGGATCTGTTTGTATCGCACGAAGGCTTGGAGCTTGGTTACGAAGAAACCATGACGCGCAAGGTGGATGGCAAGTATTACAACGTGGGTACAGACTTCTTGTGGATTGGTGATCGTACACGTCAACTGGACCATGCTCACGTTGAGTATTTCCGTGGCATTGAAAATCCTATTGGTATTAAGGTTGGTCCGAGTATGGCTGTGGATGATCTGGTGCCCTTGATCCGCAAGTTGTGGAAGGACCCCGAGGCCAGTGCGGGTAAGATTACTCTCATCACGCGTTACGGTAGTGACAAGGTGTCAGACCTGCTGCCCAAGCATATTGCAGTGGTGAAGGCTGCAGGGCTCAAGGTAATTTGGTCGTGTGATCCGTGCCACGGCAATACGATTGTGGCTGAGAATGGCTATAAGACTCGTCCATTTGATCGCATTTTTGGTGAGTTGGAGAAGACGCTGGATATCCACCGCATGGCTGGCACTACATTGGGTGGAGTCCACTTTGAGCTGACGGGTGAGAACGTAACTGAGTGCATTGGTGGTCCGCAGGGCATTGATGAGGGTGACTTGCCGCTACGCTATACGAGCTATTGCGACCCACGTTTAAACTACTCTCAGAGCATGGAGGTGGCTTTTCTTTTAGCCAAGAATTTGTCAGTGCACAATGAACTGGCACCACTGAATCTGAAGTCGAAAATGCGGAAGCGATCGATAGAAACCAGTGACCCGTCCAAGCACCATCGTGCTACACAGTCGATTTAACTACCGTTCTTGGCTGTCGTTCTTGGCTAGTTCACATCACGAAGGCTGGGTTCAGCAGGGTACATGTACATGCTCATGTAGTGGAGATTCGTTTCAGTCTTGTGGCTTTTC
>CAKKTJ010000109.1:0-12500 GCA_920618645.1 Peronospora belbahrii | reverse complement strand
TGCCTTATAATGGAGTCATAGATGCAAGAAACGGCTGAGCGTTGCTAGAAAAAATGCATGTGCAAATCTGCTGGAATAGCAATTGATTCACTGACCAGAAGATCCTGACCGTTTTAGTGCAGTAGTGTTGCTATATAATCAATCATTGTCAGCCACAGAGTCAGCCATTTAGCGGCTTTTCGACAACAAGAATACTGTACCACCTACGACTTTTGGTGCTACATTGATGCGCAAGCATGTGGCCATGGACCACGCTGATTTATTGCTGCACCTTTAGAAAGAAGCTTGCTCGGCCAAACAGGTCAATGTATTCGCTTCATCATCTACTGACATTACTGATAGCGTTTGTGCTTGAAGACGCACGCATGGACTCGGGAAGTGGGTGATCAGCTATTTTTAGAATCCAAACGAACGTCTGACGAGACTGTCTGGTCTGACAAACAGTAGTGACTCTCAACAGACTTGAGTGCTGTGATAATGTTTATTTTTTAGCTCAGTACCACTCACCAATTTGTAGTCTACAACTATTTTATTATTCCACTAAAGCCGAGATAATCATAGCAGACATTTAACGGTATTTATAACATTAGGGCTATTTTTCTACCCTATTAATCTATTTTTCCCTGTCAATATATCTGATATCTATCATCTGTATTTCTAACCTTCGATATGATTTGACTGACCGTCTCGATCTCTATCTTTCAACAAAACGATTTCGAAATTTCAAGATCTTTTCTCAACTTTTCCTCCTTAACGAAGATCTTGATATAAATAAATTTCTCTCATTTGAACCTTCGAGCTCTATTACGCACATCGTCTATCCACTCTCTTCCTCTCTTCCTCTCTTCCTCTTCTTCTTCTCATGGACTATCGTCAACTTCAATCACAACCAGGTATGGCACGTCTTAATGGTAGTAATCGTGCTGCTTGGAATGCAATGGATTTAGAAATTGGTGTACAAGTTCCACCAGTTACTGCACGTAGTGGAGTAGAAGATTCTGGTGCACTCTCGGCTCGTAATGTATTATTACGTCAAAAATTACGTGAGCGTAAACGTTATGACTCGGCAGATGATGCGATGAAAAAAGCAGCAGCAGCATCAGCACGTGCAACAACTGGGTCGCTAAATGATAAGGTGACGGGCTTGAATCAGATGTCTTCCCACGTCATGACATTGCCGAATCAGACGTACGTTAGAGAACGGCCATTTTCACCGGCACAAATGGGTCAATCGGCTTTTTTTAATGCGATGGAAAGTCGTACTGAGAAGAAACAACCGATGCATCGAACGATCTCTACATCATTGTATGAGCCATCATTAGGAGGAGCAGTTGAAGGTCGGAATCTATTGATTCAACGTAAACTACTACAGAGCAAAGTAGGGGCTGACTCGGTCGAGTATCAGACACAAAACGATGGACATGAGATGGTACAAGATATGGAAGATACAGACATGAAGAACGTGGGAGAGATGGAGCGTAGTAATGCAGAGGTTGTAAGCTCTCCTAGTTCATCATTTGCAGCAACTTTAAGTCGACGACAGCAATTGGCAAGTATGAGTCCCAGTCGTGCTGGAAAATATGGTGCATTAGAAAACAAGAAAAAGTCGAGTCGACGAGATTCACAAGAGCAGCAACGGCATCAAAAGAGTCCGTCAATGTGTGCTTTTATTGATATTGGTACAGATGAAAACAAGGTACTACCGAGTGGAAGATCCGATTATGGCAAGCTTTCTGCTGCTCATGTGTTGATCCGACGTAAATTAAAGGAGCGAAAAAGGTTTGACTCGGCAGACTATGCGATGGAGAAACAGGGTCGACCAATGGATGTGCCTGCTGAGATTGCTGCCGACGTTATTGCTCCAGGTACGACAGCTTGTGGACATAGCACGCTTGGGATGTCGCAAGCGGCAATTAATCACCAAGTGAAGCATATTAAACTTTCCGAGACTCCTAGCGGACGTGCCATGTCTTCAGCAGTTGGTAATGCAGCTCAGGCTGCTTTGGCGGCGCGGGCAGCTCGCTATGCAGGATTGAAGAAAAAAGGGAACATTATGGCAGACAACAACCTATCACAGGGAGGGCTCGATCGATATGGCCTTGACAAGAGCGCGACGCCTTCAGGTGCAGCCGCCGCACGCAATTTAGTGCTACAGCGCAAGCTTGCGGAGCGTAAAATGTTTGACTCGGCTGATCACTTCAAGGAGGCCGCTTGATATGCATGAATGCATGTGCATTGACGAAAGTGTAGAAGGATAAGCGAAAGATTAGGTAAGTGACGTATGTAGTAGTGATCGGCGACGCAAGAGGCGTAAGTTAATGATAAAGACTTGTGCCGCCCGAGATGGTTGTTCGCGTCATCATTGACCACCAAAGCGGCCACACAGCAGACGAGCTGGCATTGGTGGGTACGATGCCACTGCTTAACGAGTTTGAATAATTTAGATTTCTACTATTTTCTTCAGAAATGTAAACAAGTATATACTTCTTGCACGAAAGGTGTGCCTTTGAGACTGTCACTTGAACAAACCTCCTCTTCCTTCATCATAATTATCTTGCATACAATAATGATGCATTTGCCTATAGCTGCATCTTGCATTAGTACAAAATGACCATGAGGTCAAAAGTATCTAATCCTCATATGAGAAACTGCATCCACTTGATCGCTATTTCGATTATGAGAAGCACGAAACACCTAAGACACAGCATATTCAACGTAAAGAGTGCACCGCAATCAACCAGCATCACCAGCACTTCACGTCAATTGAGACCACAGAGACTTAGATCCGCCTTCAAACCACCATGAATTTCCTTATTCTTGAGTTTCATCCGTCGAGTAAGGAACGCATTAAAACCATCCATTCCCTGTAAATCTTCCTTTGTCATTGGATTACCTTCTAAGTTCATCACTTGAATACTTGAGCCTTCTCCAAGCACCTCAGCAGCAATAGTCTGTACTGTTGCACCTGCTGAGCGACCAATTAGCATGTTTCTACGCGCTGATAGCACCTTCAGCTTGCCACATTTTGCCAAAGCAGCTGGTAGTTCCGTCAATGTATTACCATCCACATGAAGTTCTTGTAACTCTTGCATTTTACCCAAATCTGAAGGTAAAACTTCCACGTGATTGTCGGATAAATCAAGTTCTTGCAATTCCATTAGTTTCAATACATTATCCGGTATCATACCTAGTCGATTGTTTTTCAATGACAACTTGAGCAAATGAGGTGGTAAAGCATGGACAAGAGTCTCGACTTTATTACTATCAAGTACGAGCTGTACGAAAATGATGATACCATCATATGGATACACATACACACATTACATCACACAAAGCAACAAAAAAGTACCCATAATTGTCAATAAGGTCACATACGGGCCAATTACAACTATGACCCAATTATTATTGTACCCACAATACTATAATTGTCATTTTTTTTACATAAGTTGACAATTATTCTTTCGTACCGTCGTAAGTGCTTCAAGTGCAGATAAATCCGGTAACGTCTCGAGGTTATTCAGCGATAATTTCAGTGTCTTTAACGTAGTAAGTACGTTTATTGTTGATGGTATTGTAGTCAATTTATTGCCTGTGAGATCTAATATCCGCAATGTTGATAATTGCAATAATTCCTCCGGTAAATGTTTTAATTTACTATTGGAAAGTGATAATAAATCCGTTCGCTTGGCATTCTTTATCTTTTGTTGCTGAATCTTACGACTAGTCTTGGGTCTACTCTTTGCTTCAGTATGAGCGTCACGTGCTTTCGTCGCTGTATTCCCCATACTATTGAATTGTCATGACCCAAAATACAAAAAAATAGAATTTGGTACTGACCAAAAGTTTTCTGCGCTGGATACATAATCGAGAGAGATAAGACGGGTCTTTTGATTGGTTGAAATGCAATCTAACGTCGTCGCCTGTAAAATAATCATCATTCCAAGAAGAAGAATGATGATCAGCAGTGAGTCCAGTGACGAGGAGCTAGATACGCTTCATGAAGACGCTGTTGCTGCTATAAACCCCATTCATAGGACAAAAAGGATTAAGAAATCATCATCCAAAGCTCTGGACGCATTGACGGATGATTCGAGCAGTCCAAAACGTGCTAGAGATGATGGTACAGTGAATGTCGACGCTGAAGTAACACAAAAATTGAAGCGAGAGGCCCGGAAGAAGCGTAAAGCAGAGGAAAAAGCGTATCGAGAAGAAGAAAAGAAGAGCCAACAAGAGGAACAATTGATCCATGAACGTGCAAGGAAAGGACGAGGTTTTACGTTAAGTATTGCAATTCCTGGCTCCATTCTAGACAATGCACAGACAAAAGAGCTCAAGACGTATTTAGCTGGACAAGTCGCTCGTGCTGCTGTGATCTTTCAAGTGGATGAAATTGTTGTATTTGATGATCAATTGGGAAAACAAACAAGTAGGGAAGGACCCAAGAAACGTGCACATGATTGCCATGTCTTTATGGCACGTATTTTGCAGTATTTAGAGACACCACAGTACTTGAGACGTGCATTGTTTCCCATGCACTCGGATTTAAGCTGTGCAGGGCTATTGAATCCATTGGATTGTCCACATCATTTACGTGCGCAAGAATGGAGCGTCTATCGTGAAGGTGTAGTCACGGATCGACCACTGAAGGAAAAGGAAGGCTCCCATATCTATGTCGGATTGCAGCGTGAAGTTGTAGTGGATAAACGTATAACACCTGGAATTCGAGTTACAGTAAAGATTGATGAGGCTTCAAAAGACTTTAAGAAGAAGAGTAAGTGTAGCTAGTTGTGCAACGTTAAGCTTTGGAAGAGAATAACGTTATGTGGTTATTTTGTACAGTGGTGGGCAAGCTAGTGTCATCTGCTGAACCACGAGAGCAGCTTGGTGTATACTGGGGCTACACAACTCGATTTGCGTCTTCGTTGAGCAATGTCTGGACCACTTGTCCCTTTCCCGGAGGCTACGACCTCAAGGTAGGCACGTCTGAGCGTGGCAATGTGTCAGTCGACGACGCAGGCTTCTCGCTGCCGAGATTCCGACACGCACTCATCGTTTTTGGTGGTGTGGCTGGTATTGAGGAGTGTGTGGACGCTGACGAGACGATTCCTGTAAGCGGCGAAGACTCGCACACGCTCTTTGACATGTGGGTTAACACGTGTCCTGAGCAAGGCAGTCGCACTATTCGTTCAGAGGAGGCGCTGCTAGTCTCCCTCGCTGCTCTTCGGCCGCACGTTACCCGTGGTGGACGAGCGCAGTAAATGACAACGTTCAACGGTCAATAAGACACAAACAATAGAAGCATACACTGGAGAGCAATTATGATTCGAACGCTCCGTGTGTGATTACTAGAAGGAGTTATCCGAGTGCAGGCCTCTTGGTCGTACTTCTTATAGCAATGGAACCCGCGAATGCAACGCATTGTGCGGTTCTTGCCACAGCAGCACAACTCCTTGCACACAGGGCAGCCGTTCTCGAAAATGTCATTGCCATGCTCTTCAAGCATCTTCTCAGCACACTTTGCGCAGAAGATGTGCGGACACGAGAGACATCGCACATTTTTCTTCCTCAAATTGCCGCACCGGTGACACGAAGCACGATGACGCATGAGCATATTCACGCAGTTTCCAGTGCTGCTCAGCTGAGGTTGTTGGAAGTCTGTCGCTGATACTGCGGATGTCAAAAGTCCATTTGCCGTGGCTGTCGAGTGTGTTGGCACACCACCAGCTGAACTGAGACCTTTTCCAAGGTCATATTGAAATCCTGAACTCGCTATAAATCCTTTACTGCCTTCGAAACCACCTTCTGGAGATAGAGAGACTCGTAATTTGCACTGTCATACCCGTTCTGGCTGGGTGATTGTTGCTGAAAGCTCGGATCGCTGTTGACTACATACTGCTGGCTTTGACTTGAGGTCATCAAGTGATCTCATAGGGCCATAGTCAGCCCACATGGACCGTGTCAGCGCTGACAAGCTGTAAATGCTCGTGTTGCTACTGTTCAAAGTCGTGCTCTCCAAAACCGATTCACTAATGGAATTCGGTACTGATGCGGCCGAGTAGATGTAGGTCGCCTCATTTGGTGAAATTCGTGGCAGCTTGGTATCGCCTTTCAAAGCTGCAGTTGGTTCCAACTCATCAGTTTTATGGGCTGGTAGATTAACAGCAACAAGAGCTTGTGCCATACGACTCACGATAGCTTGTGCCTCCTGTTGGGAGCTCGGGGTCCAAGCATTATCATTCACTGACTTGAGTGATGCGGGTAGTGCACTCCATTCGTGTAAGTGGGGCAATGCTCGTCGCAACGCTCGGCAATCCTGGTCACTGATTTGGACGTTTATACCATTCTCCACCATGAGTAGCTGACGCATGTAATAACTCACTGCAGTCCAGAGCTGCACATTTGGATCCACTCGCAACCACCCCGATGTCGTTTCATTCCAATACTGTGCCAACACATTGTGCTGCATCTCAAGCAACACAATGCCCAGTTGTGTTTCCATCGCTGAAGTGCACGCAAAGTAACCGTGAAATAGTGAACAGCTCTGCACACCACCAGCGAAACGAGCAAACATTCTGCCAGCTGGCACGAGTAGTGTGCTCCCAGCACTCACTACGCACTTGATACATTTATCCACGCATTCAGCCACAAACATCGTCGCACACTTTGAGTCGTTTTTCCAAGCTCGGTAGATGTTCCAATTGACCAGCGTCGGTGGGATCAAAAACACCCACAACGCGCCTCCAGATACCGATAACCACGTGCACTGACCACCAGGAGCAAGTGTAAAATCCAGATCGGCATTGGACGCTAGGAACGCGCCAAAAGACGTTTGTGTCCACTGAATTCTTACTCGAGGTTTCGTCGTCAGCATTGCCGAAAATCAAGCAATGCCAATTCAAATGAGCTACAGCAACCGGCGGCGCAACTTGCAACTGTGTCGATGTTTGTTGGAACTGAAATTCAGCATTGGCGAGCAATGTGGTATCCTTTTTTTCATCCGGTTGATTGTCAAATGCTTTTGCCTGCCACATTGAAGCTGTCAGCTGCATTTTTGTTTGTGTTGCCACGTCAGTGGATCGCACGAGTCGGTTAGCTGTCAATATCTCGGCAACAAAAACTGCGTCAAGCACTGGAAACGGCTCATGGAGTCCAGCAACTTGGTAATTGTTGTCTGCAATGAGCACAGGCTCCTTGAATCCATTCTGTTGCAAGAACAGTGGCTGCATGTCTTGAGACAAGACAAGACGCACTCCAGATCGAGCATACACTGCTGCACTCATAAGTTGCCGAAAACTTGACGAGTTTTTCTGATGTGGAAGTCGAAAAAGAGTCGAAGAAACTGCGTAGCTGTTTAAATGCACAGGTAAAGGCGAGAAGGACATTGAGTCTGGATCAAATGGACCATGATGGAGTTCTTCAATTAACATCACAAACACATACAAATCATTCTTAGCTTGGTAACACAAACCACCTCGTATGAAAAAAAAGGGTTGTCAAGTTCTGTAGGAACTACGAACCATACTTTGCACCTTGATGACCATGCTGTTGACAATCAAGACAGGCAAATTTGGCTACACGTAGCACGTCGTGTTCATTTACTTGAGTACAAGTACCATGAAACCATCGACTACAAAAGTGACATTCAATGAGGAAAATGGACGCACGTGGATCAACGTCATTGCCGCAGATGACACAGCTCGGTAGCATCTTTGCCGTGACTTTTGTACGTAAGATGATTAATTACAGAGTAAATTTGATCTGATTGAGTCTTGTGAATATCGAAATTTTTGGACAGAGATAGAGAGAGAGAAAAGAGAGGGAACTAGACAATGCAATGATGACATGTTCGATCTTAAACGTGCGTACATGTGTTGTCCATTTTATTGTGATGATCATGTGGAGACGAGGCAGGTAAATAAAACCTTGAAGCACGAATAGGGGTCTTGAGATATTAATACACTTTTGCTTGTGTTTGATTGGCGGTATTGATCCATTGGGTAATAAAAAAGGGTTATACAAACCAGCGAAATGAAGCTGGGGTAGGGGACCGCCTTGTATCTTCTCAAATGATAGAAAACGTACATCACCGTACGTTCGTGTCTGTAATACGTAGCAACCGTATCAGTGGATAATATCTGGATCATCAATGTCGTACCTTGTCTGTCTTCATAAACTTCTATAAGACTGATATGTGCTTGCTGACATCATGTTTTGACCATATGTCTTTGACCGTGTGCACGTCGTTCTTACAGCGATACTTGTATTGACTTTCATTTCGTATTTCAATAGCAATACAAGGGTCACTCAACTGACAATACAGCTCGTATTTTCACCATTCGTTGGCTTTTCTTATTTGACTAGTCGTGATGGTCGTTGCCATGTGATAGCAAGGACGTCGGGTATGGCTGTCTGTAGAGGCATTGGCGTTGTCACTGGTGTTGATAATGAATTGACAAGTCAGGCATGGGATTTCCTCACTCGCATGTTTTGATACTGACAAGTCCAAGTGTCGTATGAACTAAAGCAAAATGAAGTCTGAAACCTATCTAATACTTGTCATTGTACATGTTTGAGCGTTTGTTTTGCGATAAGCGCTCGGCATGCACGCACACGAGCACACCATAAGCCCATTAGACTTGCTGTAATTCAATCGACAGAGTGTACGGTAGGGTAGAGTAAAAACCACGAATAAAACACGTATGCGTCATGAGAGTGCTTTCTCGTACCTGAGCATATCACATGTACCAATTTTTGACGCAGACATATTTACTCATAGCTCACCTTTGAAGTGGCCAAAGTAAGTATTAGGCCAGCCATAACACCCCTCCTCTCCGAAATATGTGTTGTTACTTAACGATTTCTGTCCTCGATGTGTGCCTATGTTTTGGTACACCTTTCACCTTTCTTGACAATTGGTCGTACATAACGAACCACATATGAAAGAGACACTACGCTTGCAGTTTGGTACAGCAGCCACGACAATTGGTACACAATGGTTGGCATTACAAGAAGCCAATGGAATTACAACGAAGCCTCATGTTTTGTCATTTGAGGCTAAAGGTCGCGTCCGAAGACAAGTTCAAGCAGTTCCTAAACAGCATAAAGACCACACAACGTGGTAAGGACTGATTGATTTCCATTTAATTTGTTATGGGTACATTATGTACCCATACTGTCTTTTGTTGCTAGTCTAATTGCTAATTCTATATTGCTATTGATCAATCTTGTCTACTGTTTATTCAGGGATGGAGGGCTACAAGTGTATGACCAGTTATTACGAGCTGAACCAATGGTGGATGATGGACTCTGGAGCTGGAAAAGACTCCAGGAGCATAACCTCGTGGAGGTGGATGAGTTTCGCTCACATATGCCTCTGCATAATTTCTACGAAGGTCACGCAGTTTCTAATGGAGGAAATATTGGAATTAAGACGTTAGAAGACGTAGAAGATCGAGTGCGGACGCTTTTAGAGGCTTGTGACCAATTGAGATTGGTACAGGGTCTAGTGGATATGGACTCGTCATGGGGAGGTCTGGCGCATGAGGTGCTGACATATGTCGCAGAAGAGTGCCCAGGTGTTGTGATTATGATGGTGGGCAATGATTGGAGCTATCCGATGGCGACTGACGACGACGATGCAATCTTTCGCGTTGCACCTATTGTGCGAGATCAAACAAAGATTGAGGCGAGAAAGAGAATCAATATTGCGTCATCCGTGGCATTACTTTCTGAGGTATCACATTTGGTATTACCTCTGGCGATGTCGTCTAGCTCTCTGCCAAGCACAAGATGTCCTCAGCTTCGTTTTGACCGGTCGAGCTGTGCTGACGTTAGTACTGTTGTCGCCACTGCATTGGAGCTATCATTATCAACGCACCGAGGCCGATCACTGTATGATATCATGGAAGGAGTTCGACCCAGCATGAAAGTTGTAGAGTTGTTTGCATCGTTCCCGCATATGACTGATCCAACGATGCTCAAGAGTATCAGCGACAGCATCACCAATGAAGTGAACGGTCACAGTACAGTGACCGGGCATTCGCTCCATAGGTGCTCGTTCCTTCCATCCATTCAACAGCCCCCTGGACTTCAAGTCAACGAAGACAAAACCGGCAAGACGTACTACCAACGTCTCCATTTTCGTGGAGCATTCACGGCTTACTCATCTCTGCGCTCCTCCATCGACAACTTTTCCATATCAACCCGTAATATTGCGTTACATTGGTCTGACACTTCACCTCTCAAGCTGCCAGCAACCTACCGTCTTCCGACGCTGCAAAACTCGTCTGTTGATGCAATATCTGCATTCGCTCTTTCCAGCCGAACAGGAGATTACTTGCATACGATTGCGCAACTTGCGTCCAAGAGTCACAAACGTACGTTGTTTGAGTTCATACGTGCTGGTATGAGTTTTGATGCGCTTGAAGAATTAGACGCGACATTAGCAACCATGGGTGATGCGTACTATACTCAATAAGATACCAATGAACCAACATGGATACGCTTTTGAATATTAAGGTACAATTTAAATCTGACCAAGTGTTACTTACATACCAACGAAAAGCAGCACCCGGTGATAGGAGAAGTAAGATAAAGATAGGCGCGTTTATATTTTCAAGCGCGTCTATCCTTATTATCTCCTTCTTGCGTTGTTTCTATGATGCCCACCAAGTTCAGTAACCCGGCATCATATGCTCATCTTTAATACTAGCTTACTCGGGACGTCTTCGACTGTCATAGAATCCACCAGGCAAACTTTTTTGCTTTGTCATGTATAACAATTGTGTTGATTGTTGGCTAACTCTTACCTAAAATAGCTTCAAAAGCCGAGGAACACTTAACAAGACCTTTGTACGCGTCAAGACGGTGTGTACCGTTGTCGCATCAATCAAAATTCTTACGAGAGCATCTTAGCTTAGGGTCTATAAAAATATCTGCTCACTAAACATGGTGTTCTCGCCGTATCAGCAAGACATACGATCATGACGTTATTTCGTACAACCTATCTAGACCGATATGAGCTAGTGTAGCCGAGCTACTGTAGCTACGCTACTTATGCACTATTTGCAGAGGAAGACAAGCTCAGAGAGCTTCTACGTCTTAAGGTGCTTAACCCTCCTAGGCTAGCTCGTAAGCTTGTGCCTATCGGTTGTTGTAACCGCGTCTCAAAGAGACTAGTATCAAAGATACTTAATTTCTCAGGAGGAATTGTACGCTCAAGCAGTTATGCTTGTAGAGCAGGTTTGAAACTGATTGATATTTATGTTTATCTTCTAACACTAAATTTAGAAGCATCTATCCTATACTTAGTGCTAGTCACTATTACTGGCTCTTTAGCCTTTTATTATTATGCAAATATGCATAGTCACTATACTTTAAATAAGTATAGTGACCACGTCCCACGATGTAACCGACCGTACTTCAGGTACGGTCACATCACCTACTTTGTACCCAAGTTACAGCCACACCACATTGGTGTGGCAGGTGTGTATGTAAAATACACATCTTCGTGTAACCCCGTTACACCCTCCCCGACGAATCCGTGGGACCCGAGTACCCACGAATTT
Organism: Peronospora belbahrii; assembly: GCA_920618645.1. Classification (NCBI taxonomy): domain Eukaryota; phylum Oomycota; class Peronosporomycetes; order Peronosporales; family Peronosporaceae; genus Peronospora; species Peronospora belbahrii. The sequence continues at coordinate 933 of CAKKTJ010000109.1, read as the reverse complement.
TCGCACTTAATTGGAGGCATCGATTTCATTTTCTTCTCATTTAGCTTGCCTCGCAATAAGTGCTTGCACTTGCGTCTAAAGCTCCTGTGTTTTTAACACTTGCTCTTTGAGCACCCGTGCATTGCACACACGCTTTATAATCATCCTGGTGTTACGCCACTCGCTCTTTAAGCATATAGTGCATCACACTCACGCTAAAGCATTAAATGTTACGACACTTGCTTATCAGCGTTAAGTGCTAGGCACTTGGTATTATTAATACCTTTTGTGTGTTCACAACACTTGATTTTATGCAATACAGTGTTCACAACACTTCTTTTTATGCAATACAGTGTTCACAACACTTGCTTTGAGCATTTGAGCATATAAGTGTGTAACACTTGCTCACAAAGCACCGTAATAATAACACTAGCTCATAATGCACAATAGTTTCGAACACTAGCTTGTAATGCACATTAGTGTCGAACACTAGCTTGTAATGCACATTAGTGTCGAACACTAGCTACAATGCATATCAGTGTCTAACACTAGCTTATAAAGCACCTAGTGTTCAACACTTGCTTATAAAGCACAATTTTAATTCACTTTAGCGTATAAGCACCATAGCATCTAATAGTAGCTTATAAAGCACCATAGTGTATAACAGTAGCTTATAAAGCAGCATAGTGCATAACACTAGCTTATAAAGCACCATAGTGCATAACACTTGCTTATAAAGCACCTTCGTGTTCAGCAATTGCTTATGAAGCACCTAAATGTTTAACACGTGCTTGTAACGCACCTTAGTGTTGAAAACTTGCTTTTGAAAAGCCTCTAAGTGCTTAAAACACTTGCTTATATAATTCCAAAGTGTTGTACACTTCTGATAAAGCTTCATAGTGCTTCACACTTGCTTATATAAAGCCCCACAGTGTTACTTTGCTTATAAAGCTT
>CAKKTJ010000108.1:0-78817 GCA_920618645.1 Peronospora belbahrii | reverse complement strand
TCGAGCCAGCAACTAACAGTTCCTTGCGAAAGGCACTGGGAGATGACGACAGAAGAACGCTGGAACGCTCTTTATTCAGTATTGAACCTTCGGGGCGATCTCAATGCTTGCTTACAGCATGTGTTCGTCAAAAGACTTGAATGTCTGAAAGTTGAACTACAGCATGAGGTTCTCCGAGCAAATTCTCGCGTTTACGAGGGCAAAGCTGTTATTATTGGAGGTACAATAACAGGTTTTGTGTCCAGATTGGAGGCTATTCGAACGACCAACCCGTTCGCAATTTTGGCGGAGGAGGCATCAGAAGTGATGGAGCCTCTCCTTGTTTCATGCTTTAGCTCATCTACACGAAAACTGGAAAAGATCGGAGATCATATGCAGCTGCAGCCGTCCGTAATGGGCCCGAATCGACTTCGAGCGAGCGAACAAAGATTAACATTTCGATGCTTGAGCAAATGATCAGTGCTCCACAAGGAATTGAAGTTCCGTCGTCTGTATTATCAATCCAGCGTCGAATGCGCAAGAACATCTGCGACCTCACTCGAAACTTTTACGTCGAGATCACAACGATTGAAGATCACGAAACTTGTGGCTCAAAAGTCATTGGATGTAAGTCTAAAGGAAGCGTGCCGCTTCTTGATTGATGCATGTGAAGGAGGCGGCCGCGAGGTTCCGGGCGTATCACCACACGTATTTTTCTGGACACATTGTGGTTCCCACGAGCGAGCATCGGTCGGTTTGTCCCGTGTAAACCAGCAGGAAGCAAAAATGACGTGTAGGTTGGTGTATTATTTAGTTCATTGTGGAGTGCCTCCTCAGTCAATTGCTGTGCTCACTCCGTACAAAGGACAATTGATGCTCATGAGGAGAATGCTAATGAACACGTACGGGCTATGTATGAAGACTAAAGGACGAGATTCACGACCAGCTCCATCTTGCATTGTATCAACGGTAGATCGTTTTCAAGGCGATGAAGCTGACATTGTCGTTATCTCACTCGTAATTGATGGCAAGTCTCGCACGCCTTTCGTGAAACTTCAAAATCGGATGCGTGAAACTTCAAAATCGGATGATTGTCTTGCTGAGTCGAGCACGCTTGGGGATGTATGTTGTTGGAAATGTCGATTACTTCGGCGAGACTACACATTGGCAGAAGACGTTGGGGCTCTTAAAGAAAGACGCAGTCTGACAACATGAGCAATCCGAGTGTACGACGTATAGCGGACCGCATATCGGTCGTGAGCTTCCGATTTGCTGCCCTGAACATCGAACGTCTGTAGCTGTTGCAAAAGAAGAGCGAGACTTGAAGCTTAGATTTTGCACTGTAGTGTGCTCGGTAGACCTTGAAGACTACCACAGCTATCGCAACTCTATCAAATGTGACGGACACAGAAGAAAGGTAGCTAGCTACATGAGAGTACTTACTAGACTGGGTGTCTCATGTTCTCATGAGTGTGGGCTGATGTGTCACTAGCCTGACGTAGAGAAACACAATCAACAGTGTCATGTGAAGGTCGAGTCGCCTTGCAGTCGTCACCCTCGAGAACTGGTGTGCTCCAATGTGACGGCTTCTGCGCGAGGAATGTACATTGATAAAGCTTTGGAGAAGTACCAATGTAATATTCGAGTGGAAGTCAGTTTGCCCTGTGGCCACAACCAGAACATGACATGCTACTCACACAGTGAAATCGTGGCAGGACGGAGGTCATGGTTGGTGTGCAACAAAGAGGCTATCGCACCGCACGAGTACTCGGAGTGCAAACGCGTTCTGAAATGCACGTGCAGCGAGTTTGGTCGATCCATGCATTGAAAAGATTGAGTTCACACCGCCTTGTCAGCAGGATATCACTATCATGTCACGACCGTCAGGACTGCGCCAGCGGAATGCGTAAGTTTGTATGCAAGGAGAAAGTCAGGATGTCATTGCCTCGATGCAGCCACGAGATGGCTGCGTCTTGCTCGACAGCAGAAACGCTAAAGAAATGGTCTGTCGAGTCGTGCGCGACAATTGGCGTCGTCCAAGAAGGCAACACGTATGGCTCCAAAGACTATTTGCAAGCAGACAGTAAAGTTTCAACGTCGTTGTGGCCACTTTGAGATGGTCAGATGTGAGCGGGCATTTGAGCTTGCGCAGAGTCCGTCGCGCGGCCAGGAACAAGTTGTGTTGACGAATCCGGAATGCGGTCATGAATACTCTACGACGTGTTTTGAAGGAAAAAGACTCCAGGATAAGGTCGCACAATGGTCGAAGAAGATGGAAGATGTTGATCCGTTGGAAATTTGCAAGAGGGTGATTCTAGCAAGTATCGTAATTGCGAGCTCAATATCCAATGCAGTCGTGAAGTGGTGTACATTCGTGCCTGTGGTCACAAGGCAAATATGAAATGCAGTGAGGCGCGACACATCACGACATTTTGCGACGAGACCGTGACAGTGGAGCATCCAATCTGTGGACACCTATCGCAGTTGCAATGTAATTTGAAGAAGCATGTAAATGCGTGGCAGCCGTGGCAGGATCAGACTTCATCAATCAAGCTGCTACAAGAAGACAGTGTTGTTGAAGACACTTTATCATGCCTGGGTCTTTTCCGGGTGTACTATAATTCATACTGAAGGATTGCGGGATACTTGTATGGTTCCGTTGGACTACCACGTGTGGACATGATAAAGAGATGAAGTGCTGCGATGCCTTTACGATTCTAAAGTGGAAGCAATCACTCAACGGAATTGCCGACGGGAGTTGAAGACAAGCGGGACGATCTCTTGATCATTTTTGCAGACTAGAAGATGATATTGAAGAGTACTTGGCTCGCTTACAGCATTGGTCTTCTAATCACGTTCCACGAAGTCGTGTTCGAGGATTTTGGTGTGTCAATGCTATCGGACCTAAACGAACCTTGGCAATCTATTTTATTTATGTGAAGACACCGCGAAGGATACAGGAACTGGTTCAGCTACAAGAGCTTTTGTGGACCTGAGTAGCATTTCGAATTGCAGCAGATGTAGGTAGATTCGACAGCAGTATTGCTACTGCAGCATAAAATTGAACCAAACGCAATTCTAATACAATTGAATACAAAAGAGTATTGATAGTTTGTTAATGTAATAAGCAGCTATGTCGAAACACAGTCATTAGAAAGAGAAAAAAAAAAAAAAAAAAAAAAAAAACCACAAACAAAAAAAAAAAAAAAAAAAAAAAAAAAAAAAAAAAAAAAAAAAAAAAAAAAAAAAAAAAAAAAAAAAAAAAATTTTTTAACAACCAACCCCCTTTTTAAAAAAAAAAAAAAAAAAAAAAAAAAAAAAAAAAAAAAAAAAAAAAAAAAAAAAAATAAAAATATACACTATCTACTCAAACGGCCCTCTTTTCAAAAAAACAAGAGTCATCCATAGTCAAAAAATGTCGAAACACAGTCATTAACAAGTTTAGACATACGCTATCTACTGGGACGGCCATCTTTCCAGCAATCCAAGAGTCATCCATAGTCAACAAAAAAAAAAAAAAAAAAATAAAAAAAAAAAAAAAAAAAACCACCCCCTTCAACAAAAAAAAAAAAAAAAAAAAAAAAAAAAAAAAAAAAAAAAAAAAAAAAAAAAAAAAAAAAAAAAAAAAATAAACAAAAACAACCCCCTTTTAACAAAAAAAAAAAAAAAAAAAAAAAAAAAAAAAAAAAAAAAAAAAAAAAAAAAAAAAAAAGATAAAAAAATCTTAAAGGGCCTTTTTCCACAACCAAAGAGTCATCCAAATAAAAAAAGCTGAAGACCGGCACACCATTAAACTCTCCAAGTATGCCGCAGATTCATCAAATATAGATGGGAAGAAGTTTACGGTACGTACCATCCATGAAAGTTAGACAGCATTGCATAGTAGCTGAGAAGTTACTAAGCAGCGCCCGAAGACGTCGTGCCGACTGTATTCGTAGTAGAGTGGACCGGCTTGCTAATTGGCAAGTTGAAAAGGGAGTACACGGCGGCAACTCCAAGAACACCAGCAGCGATTGCTATCATCCTGTTCTTGGCGACAGACGACGAGGCGCTTTTAAGAGTTTTGACAAGTAACTTGTCAAGTTCACCGCGGTCCGCATCAAAAACCAAGCTCATATCAATGTTATGCTTCTTCCCAATATCCATTAATTGGTAAAATAATTTTTATAAAAGAGCCTGATAGGCCGCAGTTTCCTTTGGATTCTTGCCCAGATGTGTATCACCAGGTTCGTTATGCGCGGAAGTGACCGCTTGTGGTGTCTCGGCATTTGATTCTTTATGCGTGGCGTGTGGTATCTCGGCTTTTGGTTCGTTTTGCGTGGAAGCGATGGAATGAGATGTCTGGGGATTGGTATCTTCATGCCCCTTTACGATCGGACCCGCTTTCGACCTATCACCCGCTGTTGCAACATCCTTGTCGACAGTAGCCGCATTCTCAGCGATTGGTGTTCCTTTCTGTTGGGAGAACTTGCTGTTACTCTGTGATTCAGCATTGATAGCGTTCATTATAGTATTCTTAGCTTTCTTCTCTTCCTCAGCTACTTCATTAATCCTAGTGACAGCCTGTGTAACAGCCAAATTTTCTGCTTTGAAGGTAACCTCTCCGTTGCGTAAGACAGCAGCTGCCTCAGCAGCTGCCTCAGCAGCAGCAGTCTCTGGACCTCTTTCTTCACGGAGAGCGTTGACTTTGTTGAGCTCAGCGAAATTGTCATCATTAGCGTTACGTTCGGCGCTGACAAAGCTGCTGCAGTTTACGACAAGCGTGACCACGAGGAAGGCAAGAAAGACGGTGAGACGCATGAATGAATGAATTGCACCACGAGTCTCAGATAGGAAGCGAGTTTTCGAATGAATTTGGTTCTGAGAAACAAACAAGTATGAACTAGCACTAGTAAGGTCATCTCTTTCCTTGTTTAGAGTCGTTGAGGTTCCGAGTTGGATCAGAAATTCGAGACAAATCATTAAGATCACTGGTACTAATCGTTCATAGTTGAATTGGATGCTATGAGCACTTCCATGGGCGAGATAATTAATCTTCATCTTATGAAATATGTGAAGGAATGGGTTTAACTTGGGAACAGCCTGTCGTCCGTATGGAGGAGAACAGATCAGTCCTAGAAAATATTCAGCACTTGGTATCGCTACTGTTTGCGCAAAGTGTAAGCTGAATTATTACAGATAAGAAATATGTCAAATCGGTATCATGGCTAGTACTACTAGACAGACCAGTGGTGATGGACAAATTACTGGAGCACTCACCGACCAGACCTGTTTTCTTCCATCAAATCTATCATGGGTAAGTTCAGGTCCATCTAATCAGCCTCAGCCATTGCCAATGGCCAACTAACTCTTTAGTAGTGAATATACCACTAGAATAGACTTGTTTTTAAAGGGTTGTTGTTGGTGTGATGACCCTTTCTACAGGCATATTGAATGTTCGGCAATGACGCATCATGTGCTCGGAGATAAACTGGATGTGCACACGGGTGGAGTGGACCTGCGTTTTCCTCATCACAACAATGAGATTGCACAGTGTGAAGCGCATAACTATGGACCTCAGTGTGAGCATGATAAAGAGTGGTGCAAACACTTTGTGCACTTTGGACACTTGTATATTCGCGGAAGGAAAATGTCCAAGTCGCTGAAGAACTTCATTTCAGTGAAGGATTTTTTGAATGATGGACACACGGCGGATCATTTCCGCCTAATTTGCCTGCAGTTTAAGTACCGCTCAAATTTAATCTACTCGGAGGATCGAGTACGTGATGCAATTAATCACTCGTTTGAGATGCTTTTTTCGAAATGTTATGGCATATGGCAGTAATCGTGATATTTGTAGCAGCGATACTAAAATTAAAGGAATCAAGTCAAAACGCTGTGAGAAACAAGACCTGGAAGTGTTAGACGCACTGTTCATGACCCAAGCACAGGTGGACGAAGGTTTATTGGATGATTTAGACACGCCACGCGCCCTATCACTTGTATTGAACCTGATATCGCGTGGAAACACGTACTTGCTGGCACACCGAGGCGATGATCAGGCTCCTGAGGAGGTGCTAATTGCATTGACTAGTTACGTGCTTGAGGTGCTTGACCTTTTCGGACTGGAGGGACTTCATGCCGAGTTTTCTGCCATGATGCGCCGTCGATTCACTGTTTCAGTCAAAAAGCAGCAGCTGAATGAAAGGGACGAATTGGTTAGCAGGGACGAACAGGAGGCTCTACTTTACTCTTTGATCAAATTTCGTGCTGCTGTGCGAGAAGAAGCTTTGCGTAACCTTAATCAGTCAGGCAACATGCGCATTCTTGCGTTATGTGACACATTGCGCAACGAGGAGCTACCTCAGTTAGGTATTCAAGTCGAGGATCTTGCGCCAGGATCCTCCGTGTTTAAGCTGCTCTCGCTTGAAGAACGAGAAGCAGTTCGAAGAGTAGAATCAGATGAACAGGAAATAAAAACTGATGGCGAGGCAGCGCTAGAACTGCGGAACAAACAGCAGGAGCTTGAGATGCTGATGCAGATTGCTCCCTCAGATTTGTTCAGGAAATCGCCGGAGTTTGCCGACCGATTCAACATGTTTGACACGAATGGATTCCCAACGCTCGAGAATGGCGAGCCTATTAAGAAAAGCCAACGTAAGAAGCTTGCGAAGAAATTGGCCAAATATGAAAAATCCTACATGAAGTACTGGAAAACCCGAGACAATGGTCAGTAACAGCTGCATGAAGAAAAGGAGTACAAACCCATATAATGCCCAACACGCTGCTTGGCAATTTTACTGCTATGTAGTACGGCATTCTCTGCTTCGGTAATGTGTTAAGGTAGTATAAGCCCGCTGCGTGCACTAATCTTGGAGCTGCGGAGTTCAAGGGTGTTGTTACAGCTCCATTGTCCCCGGACTCAGTGCTTTAGTCCAACCCAAAGCGACATCTCACATATTGACACAAAGCTCGGCCACAACGACCAAACATGTATCGATGCAGACGGTGTCGGCGACTACCAGCGACGTTGAAGGTTGGGTTGCTTCTTCCGTGCAACTGGGGTTCTATGCGTTGCAACGTCGTCGCTCGTGTACATCATAGCCTCCACTGTTTCCCTCTTCATCAGTTGCAATATTTCTTGCAACTCGACTGCATGATATACTTAACATGGAGAGAGTGAGTCATTTAGAAGGAGTAAAGTCATTGTTGCGTTCGACAAGCCCGTACTTCTCCTTTCTTAGCATTGCAGCAGATCAGGTGCTCCAGCAGATCGCACTCTACCCTCTTCACTTTGCATGATCAGTCTAGTCTCAACCTCAGCACAGACACGTTAGAGCCAGTAAGCGTCCATGATGCTCATCTGTTGGCAAGCATACCCACTTAATAACGTGCTTCACATCGTGGTTCATCAACTGTCACTACTTTGTCTCCCCCTCTCCGTTGTTTATGTGCCATTTTCAATCATCTAAATCTCCTTACAAAGCTTATTCTTTTCAATCTGAAGTACCTGCATCACAGGTCATAAGAGTAGAAGATCACAGGTCTATTCCTTTGTTTACTACGTGCATTCATATCGAAACAAAAGCATCGGACATGTTCACTACAGCAATTAGCACCACGTGATCAATCATTTCGAAACAAATCGTCTACGTCTTTTCCATGAGGTTTTATTCCCTTCTTTCTCTCAGAAATGTTTTCATTGGTATTGAGACTACTGCATACCAACAAAATTGCATCTTTTGGTAGTTTTATGACCAAGAGAGATCAGTTGGCATGATACGTGACAGGAAATACTTTCAAAGCAAAGATTCTAATTCGCAACCTTTGAAAATTCACAGTCCAGTTTATTTTCATCATGGTATCGGTAATACTTTGTAAAACCTGGTCGGATAACTTGAGAAATACATCGTAACGAATGGCTTGAGTTTTCTGCCCTGATGATTTTGCTGCTTCATCTAAACACGTCCTTAAAATACTTTCGTCACGGTGTATTTGGTCGGTAGGATTGTGTAGAAAGGGTCATCACACCAACAACAACCCTTTAAAAACAAGTCTATTCTAGTGGTATATTCACTACTAAAGAGTTAGTTGGCCATTGGCAATGGCTGAGGCTGATTAGATAGACCTGAACTTACCCATGATAGATTTGATGGAAGAAAACAGGTCTGGTCGGTGAGTGCTCCAGTAATTTGTCCATCACCACTGGTCTGTCTAGTAGTACTAGCCATGATACCGATTTGACATATTTCTTATCTGTAATAATTCAGCTTACACTTTGCGCAAACAGTAGCGATACCAAGTGCTGAATATTTTCTAGGACTGATCTGTTCTCCTCCATACGGACGACAGGCTGTTCCCAAGTTAAACCCATTCCTTCACATATTTCATAAGATGAAGATTAATTATCTCGCCCATGGAAGTGCTCATAGCATCCAATTCAACTATGAACGATTAGTACCAGTGATCTTAATGATTTGTCTCGAATTTCTGATCCAACTCGGAACCTCAACGACTCTAAACAAGGAAAGAGATGACCTTACTAGTGCTAGTTCATACTTGTTTGTTTCTCAGAACCAAATTCATTCGAAAACTCGCTTCCTATCTGAGACTCGTGGTGCAATTCATTCATTCATGCGTCTCACCGTCTTTCTTGCCTTCCTCGTGGTCACGCTTGTCGTAAACTGCAGCAGCTTTGTCAGCGCCGAACGTAACGCTAATGATGACAATTTCGCTGAGCTCAACTGAAGAAAGAGGTCCAGAGACTGCTGCTGCTGAGGCAGCTGCTGTCGTACGCAACGTAGAGGGTACCTTCAAAGCAGTAGATTTGGCCGTTACATAGGCTGTCGCTAGGATTAATGAAGTAGCTGAGGAAGAGAAGAAAGCTACGAATACTATAATGAACGCTATCAATGCTGAATCACAGAGTAACAGCAAGTTCTCCCAACAGAAAGGAACACCAATCGCTGAGAATGCGGCTACTGTCGACAAGGATGTTGCAGCAGCGGGTGATAGGTCGAAAGTGGTTGCGATCGTAAAGGCGCATGAAGATACCAATCCCCAGACATCTCATTCCATCGCTTCCACGCAAAACGAACCAAAAGCCGAGATACCACACGCCACGCATGATGAAACAAATGCCAACACACCACACGCCACGCATAAAGAACCAAATGCCGAGACACCACAAGCGGTCACTTCCGCGCATAACGAACCTGGTGATACACATCTGGGCAAGAATCCAAAGGAAACTACGACCGCTAAAGATCTGCTGGATATACCCATTGAGGACCAGAAATGGTATTGGGAACAAATTTATGATTGATCTGAACTTGATTAAGAAAGCGGACCGCGGTGAACTTGACAAGTTACTTGTCAAAACTCTTAAAAGCGCCTCGTCGTTTGTCACCAAAAACAGGATGATAGCAATCGCTGCTGGTGTTCTTGGAATTGCCGCCGTGTACACCCTTTTTCAACATGTCAAGTAGCAAGCCGGTCCACTCTACTACGAATACAGTCGGCACGACGTCTTCGGGCGCTGCTTAGTAACTTCTCAGCTACTATGCAATGCTGTCTGACTTTCATGGATGGTACGTACCGTATACTTCTTCCCATCTATATTTGATGAATCTGCGGCATACTTGGAGAGTTTAATGGTGTGCCGGTCTTCAGCTTTTGTTGACTATGGATGACTCTTGGATTGCTGGAAAGATGGCCGTCCCAGTAGATAGCGTATGTCTAAACGTGTTAATGACTGTGTTTCGACATAGCTGCTTATTACATTAACAAACTATCAATACTCTTTTGTATTCAATTGTATTAGAAGTGCGTTTGGTTCAATTTTATGCTGCAGTAGCAATACTGCTGTCGAATCTATCTACATCTGCTGCAATTCGAAATGCTACTCAGGTCCACAAAAGCTCTTGTAGCTGAACCAGTTCCTGTATCCTTCGCGGTGTCTTCACATAAATAAAATAGATTGCCAAGGTTCGTTTAGGTCCGATAGCATTGACACACCAAAATCCTCGAACACGACTTCGTGGAACGTGATTAGAAGACCAATGCTGTAAGCGAGCCAAGTACTCTTCAATATCATCTTCTAGTCTGCAAAAATGATCAAGAGATCGTCCCGCTTGTCTTCAACTCCCGTCGGCAATTCCGTTGAGTGATTGCTTCCACTTTAGAATCGTAAAGGCATCGCAGCACTTCATCTCTTTATCATGTCCACACGTGGTAGTCCAACGGAACCATACAAGTATCCCGCAATCCTTCAGTATGAATTATAGTACACCCGGAAAAGACCCAGGCATGATAAAGTGTCTTCAACAACACTGTCTTCTTGTAGCAGCTTGATTGATGAAGTCTGATCCTGCCACGGCTGCCACGCATTTACATGCTTCTTCAAATTACATTGCAACTGCGATAGGTGTCCACAGATTGGATGCTCCACTGTCACGGTCTCGTCGCAAAATGTCGTGATGTGTCGCGCCTCACTGCATTTCATGTTTGCCTTGTGACCACAGGCACGAATGTACACCACTTCACGACTGCATTGGATATTGAGCTCGCAATTACGATACTTGCTAGAATCACCCTCTTGCAAATTTCCAACGGATCAACATCTTCCATCTTCTTCGACCATTGTGCGACCTTTTCCTGGAGTCTTTTTCCTTCAAAACACGTCGTAGAGTATTCATGACCGCATTCCGGATTCGTCAACACAACTTGTTCCTGGCCGCGCGACGGACTCTGCGCAAGCTCAAATGCCCGCTCACATCTGACCATCTCAAAGTGGCCACAACGACGTTGAAACTTTACTGTCTGCTTGCAAATAGTCTTTGGAGCCATACGTGTTGCCTTCTTGGACGACGCCAATTGTCGCGCACGACTCGCCAGACCATTTCTTTAGCGTTTCTGCTGTCGAGCAAGACGCAGCCATCTCGTGGCTGCATCGAGGCAATGACATCCTGACTTTCTCCTTGCATACAAACTTACGCATTCCGCTGGCGCAGTCCTGACGGTCGTGACATGATAGTGATATCCTGCTGACAAGGCGGTGTGAACTCAATCTTTTCAATGCATGGATCGACCAAACTCGCTGCACGTGCATTTCAGAACGCGTTTGCACTCCGAGTACTCGTGCGGTGCGATAGCCTCTTTGTTGCACACCAACCATGACCTCCGTCCTGCCACGATTTCACTGTGTGAGTAGCATGTCATGTTCTGGTTGTGGCCACAGGGCAAACTGACTTCCACTCGAATATTACATTGGTACTTCTCCAAAGCTTTATCAATGTACATTCCTCGCGCAGAAGCCGTCACATTGGAGCACACCAGTTCTCGAGGGTGACGACTGCAAGGCGACTCGACCTTCACATGACACTGTTGATTGTGTTTCTCTACGTCAGGCTAGTGACACATCAGCCCACACTCATGAGAACATGAGACACCCAGTCTAGTAAGTACTCTCATGTAGCTAGCTACCTTTCTTCTGTGTCCGTCACATTTGATAGAGTTGCGATAGCTGTGGTAGTCTTCAAGGTCTACCGAGCACACTACAGTGCAAAATCTAAGCTTCAAGTCTCGCTCTTCTTTTGCAACAGCTACAGACGTTCGATGTTCAGGGCAGCAAATCGGAAGCTCACGACCGATATGCGGTCCGCTATACGTCGTACACTCGGATTGCTCATGTTGTCAGACTGCGTCTTTCTTTAAGAGCCCCAACGTCTTCTGCCAATGTGTAGTCTCGCCGAAGTAATCGACATTTCCAACAACATACATCCCCAAGCGTGCTCGACTCAGCAAGACAATCATCCGATTTTGAAGTTTCACGGTGAGTTCACAAAGGCGTGCGAGACTTGCCATCAATTACGAGTGAGATAACGACAATGTCAGCTTCATCGCCTTGAAAACGATCTACCGTTGATACAATGCAAGATGGAGCTGGTCGTGAATCTCGTCCTTTAGTCTTCATACATAGCCCGTACGTGTTCATTAGCATTCTCCTCATGAGCATCAATTGTCCTTTGTACGGAGTGAGCACAGCAATTGACTGAGGAGGCACTCCACAATGAACTAAATAATACACCAACCTACACGTCATTTTTGCTTCCTGCTGGTTTACACGGGACAAACCGACCGATGCTCGCTCGTGGGAACCACAATGTGTCCAGAAAAATACGTGTGGTGATACGCCCGGAACCTCGCGGCCGCCTCCTTCACATGCATCAATCAAGAAGCGGCACGCTTCCTTTAGACTTACATCCAATGACTTTTGAGCCACAAGTTTCGTGATCTTCAATCGTTGTGATCTCGACGTAAAAGTTTCGAGTGAGGTCGCAGATGTTCTTGCGCATTCGACGCTGGATTGATAATACAGACGACGGAACTTCAATTCCTTGTGGAGCACTGATCATTTGCTCAAACATCGAAATGTTAATCTTGTTCGCTCGCTCGAAGTCGATTCGGGCCCATTACGGACGGCTGCAGCTGCATATGATCTCCGATCTTTTCCAGTTTTCGTGTAGATGAGCTAAAGCATGAAACAAGGAGAGGCTCCATCACTTCTGATGCCTCCTCCGCCAAAATTGCGAACGGGTTGGTCGTTCGAATAGCCTCCAATCTGGACACAAAACCTGTTATTGTACCTCCAATAATAACAGCTTTGCCCTCGTAAACGCGAGAATTTGCTCGGAGAACCTCATGCTGTAGTTCAACTTTCAGACATTCAAGTCTTTTGACGAACACATGCTGTAAGCAAGCATTGAGATCGCCCCGAAGGTTCAATACTGAATAAAGAGCGTTCCAGCGTTCTTCTGTCGTCATCTCCCAGTGCCTTTCGCAAGGAACTGTTAGTTGCTGGCTCGATCATCTTCAGGACATCCTAGATTTTCCTCCAGTGTTGTATCCATTCATCCAAAATGGTCCACATAATATTTAATCCTATTGTGGACTATTTTATCAGACTGAATCTAGATTTAGTTCTACTATCCGGAAAAAAAGTTGAATGTAAAGTAATGTACATCACATTACTTAAGGATTAAGGACCCTTTATCTCACTTGAAGTTTGTGTAATTCGTACTAAAAACGACCATAAAAAAGACTACGACTGCATCATGAAGCCCAACGTAAGTCTCGATGATGTCTCTTCGCACTCTATTGCCATGTGCTCGGCCGCATCTGAAGGCAATTTAGAAGCAATACGCCGATTGCATGAGGAACATGCTGCTGATATTAACGCATTGGATTCGAATATGCGGTAGCAAGTCAATTAGTTGCCGTATTTTTTTTTGTATCATGAGGTTTTGTTTCTGGTTACTTATTATTGTTACTTTTGCCATTAGAACGCCGTTGCATCTTGCCGTAAGTAAGAAAGAGGTAGAGATGACGCGATACTTATTGCAGTGTGGAGCCAACGTCAATGCATTGGATCGATGGGGACGCTCCCCCATTGATTATGCAATGGAGACGAAGAATATCGCCATTGTGCGGGTACTGGAACGTGAACATTACGGCCGTTTTTCATTGATTGAAGATAATGCGATGTCAAGTGGCAACACGAGGAAGACGAGACGGTTTGGCTTGTTACAAGTGGAATATTTGCGATGGCAACGATGAAGTTTTAGCTGACAGATTAATAGATGGTTGTTGTTGTTGTGTCTGCTGACTCATTTGTAGCCATCACTCGAATGTTGATGATATCAAGACTTATTTTCAAGCCGTAAACGAGGGAAATATTGAGCAAATAAAGCGATCATGGCTTAGCGGCATGGAAGTTAATGTAGTAGATGAGCTTGGACGTACGTCGCTACATGTTGCTATCGAGAAGGGTCAAGTAGGAGTCATTGAGTTGCTATTGTCCGCTGGGGTAAACATTAACCAGGTGGACGCAAAAGGAAGGTTACCAATTAGCATTGCACAGGAAAAGCATGAGTTTGCCATTTCTGAGATGCTACGTGCGTATCAGAAGAAGGAACGCACGAGTCATGAAATTATGAGCAGCGAAGAGGAGCAGAATGTTGCATTAGCGTTTCGAGTAACGAAGCAAGGCGATACTGAAAAACTTCAACGATTAGTGCCAGAAATAGTGCGACCGGATATAGAAGATTATGACCTGCGGACGTTGCTTCATGTCGCTAGTGCCGAAGGCCATTTGCAAATTGCCAAACATTTAGTGGATTGTGGCGCCAATGTGAACTCGCTAGATCGATGGGGGTCCTCGCCCTTGTCGGATGCCGTGAATTTCGCTCACAACGAGTTGGCCAAGTTTCTTATTGCAAATCGTGCTACAGAGAGTGGTTTCAAAGCTACAGTAGCTGTCGACGACATCGACACTGCAACGCTGGCTGGAGCTCTGGATTTTACGCTTCGAGTTATCACACGGGTAAGTGGCTAACAATTCTAACGGGATGTAGCTGGTTATGCTGCTGCTCATGTTAATGTGCGCAGGACCCATGGCTGATTGGTCAAGTGCATTGTCCAGTGCTAGACGACGACGGCAACTGTATTCTTGTTGCGCATAGTCTCTGGCAAAAGAGCTGCTTGGCTTTTGAACGACAGAGTAAATTAGTGCTGTCTCCAAGAGCATCTAACAACCGTCCTATTACTATGGCATCCTTACGGGCTGATGCTATTCAGATGTACCGAAAGGTGTCGTCTACTGTAATGATTGATCCTGGCCAGGGTCACATTGGAAACGTCTTCAGCGGGCAGCACCCAGAGTGGCTCGATTTACACGCCGTGCAACAGTCGCAGTTCTTCCTACTTCCGCATGCTCGACGAGCAGGAATTCAAACAGTTGTCTCTATCCCAATGATTTGCAAGATGTCGACGGTTGCAGTGCTGACTTTGTCCTCCGACCGCGCTATGACTGAAGACAGGCATGAATTGCAGCGCATCCAGCGGGTTATTCGCTCGGTGGTGATGCTCTCCACACTTCGACAGGAATTGCTTAATGCCGCCTCTTGTAACATTGGTGTGGGGCGTATTCCTCGATTCCAGTACTGTCAAATTCTGGATGACGCTATCACAGCGAGTGGAGAGTTAACGGACTTATCCACTTTGCGCAAAGAAGACTGTGAGTGCTGCGGCATGTTTCTGCGTTTGTTACGTCTTACTTACTATCGTATTCTTGGTAGTGAATGTTTGTGATACTACTCCGCTCGCGCTTGAATGGGGATTGTTTGACATGGTTGACACGCTGGCTACCTCGGTGAGTAGCGAAGACCACGCAGCAGTGGTTCCGATCTTGCGCTCATTAGTGATGCTGCTACATAAAGGGCTTTTTAATGATGTACTACGCGATCATAACCGTGGTGAATATCACGAGCATAGCGGCAACTCATTTCTGAAGCACTTGGTTGAGCTGTGCGACGGCAAGATTCGCACCAAATGGGCCTTGCTGGGTCATGTCAAGTACTATGTGCAGTATCTCTATGCTGTAACTCCCACCGAGGCAGAACTGTTCGCTGATGTCCACGAGCTCTTCGACAAAGTAGAGCGATGCGTTAAGAAGCAATCTGCGGGTGGCGTCAGCTCCGGTGACACCGACGTTACGGAGACAAATGCTGGTCAGACAACACTACCTCCTGCCGAGTCTACACCAGCTGCAGCCCTCGAATGTGTCCTGTGCAAGTATAACGTTCCAGGTACGCATGATGTAGATGCTTCAAACCACAAGGTCTCGATGTATATAATCGCGGTATTTTGCAGGGCACATTCACCCGGGTCGAGAGCCAACTCGAGCAACACCCGCTCCGGAAAGAACGCCTCAATTTCAGACCAAAACTTACGAGAGTCCACAAGGCAATTGTTGATGTTGTGTTAAAACTCTTGATGTCGTGCTGAGCTGTTGTTTGTGTTGTAGGCGAGAAGTTTTTTGGTCACATCGAAAGCCCCAAGTCGCCAGTGTATCGGCAGATTGAGCAGGTTAGTTGTCACCTTTGTGATTTATGGACTAGTACACTATGATTCCTTATCGTTTACGTTATAAAGCTGCTAGAGAAACTTGAGGGTGAGTATGACACTTTCAAGCGGAAGGCCGAACTTGCTGATTGTTACGACGAAGGTAAATCAGTCGCATTTACTGTCAGTGATTTGTATGACGCCATCGGCTTTGCACATGATACTCCGGTCACCTGCAGAAGATCATTAACCGACAACCCTCGAATAACGCTGCTGGATGTAATCAATAAGATTATGCACGACACGTCATGTGTAATTACGCGTGACCATCTCTTCGCGTTGCACCAGTGTCTCCTTCCGGTCTCAAGCGGTCAAGCTGGAATTCTTCGAACTACTTTTGCCGTCGGATACGCATCATCTCGGATTTATCGGGTATTCATTCCAGCTGGAGAGATTGAAGACGCGCTCGACAATTTCATCCATAAGCTCAATGATGTCAATACTTGGACGCATCGCCCTCTACTCTGCGCTTACTATGCGTTCGCAGTGCTCGTATTTTACATTCACCCTTTCCACGATGGCAACGGACGTTGCGCTCGATTGCTAGGAAACTTGGTATGCAAGAAACTCGGCTTCCCGCCGTTGCTGCGTGCTGCCGACAAAACGATGCAACTGGCGGAATTTTTGCAAAAAGCGATCGTGACGATGGAGATCATACGCAATAGTCGTCGTCAAACTCGCCAGACACGGGTGCTATCTACTCGCAAAGAAAATTCCTCAATGTGGTTTTAATCAGTAAGAGAGATAGATCTGATCTGATCGAATGGATGATTCGTTGCTATACTGAACTGTAGGTTCAATTCGTCAAATGATAACATCTTAGCATTTGACATGCAAAGGAAAGTCTTTGTCTGGTACGCGTTACTGCAGAGACCATGTGGGTCGTGCTAACCTGCTTGATACACAATTTGCTAAGCTTTTGGTGTCCAATGATGAATTTGACGTCAATGCTAGCGCATATAAGATTGTTAAAGTCAAGTCGACAGTAGATCAAACATTGGATCCCCCTCTTTTGCTGCCTCCCAAGATCAAGAAATCAATTGCTTACGGCCTGGAAGGTTACAAAGCAAATCAGAGAATGATGACATGGGCAGCTCCGATAGTGATGTTGAGGACTTCGTGGACGCTGTTCAATACGACAATGAAGACGAAGTAGAGGAGTTTGAGCACTTGCAGCATCTCCGCGATGTTTATGAGGTTGAAAACGATGAATTTGAGGATACTACTGAGACAATAGAAGAAATTTACGAAGAGGAAAAATCTTCATGGAGATTATCGAGCCAGCAACTAACAGTTCCTTGCGAATGGCACTGGGAGATGACGACAGAAGAACGCTGGAACGCTCTTTATCCAGTATTGAGCCTTCGGGGCGATCTCAATGCTTGCTTACAGCATGTGTTCGTCAAAAGACTTGAATGTCTGAAAGTTGAACTACAGCATGAGGTTCTCCGAGCAAATTCTCGCGTTTACGAGGGCAAAGCTGTTATTATTGGAGGTACAATAACAGGTTGTGTGTCCAGATTGGAGGCTATTCGAACGACCAACCCGTTCGCAATTTTGGCGGAGGAGGCATCAGAAGTGATGGAGCCTCTCCTTGTTTCATGCTTTAGCTCATCTACACGAAAACTGGAAAAGATCGGAGATCATATGCAGCTGCAGCCGTCCGTAATGGGCCCGAATCGACTTCGAGCGAGCGAACAAGATTAACATTTCGATGTTTGAGCAAATGATCAGTGCTCCACAAGGAATTGAAGTTCCGTCGTCTGTATTATCAATCCAGCGTCGAATGCGCAAGAACATCTGCGACCTCACTCGAAACTTTTACGTCGAGATTACAACGATTGAAGATCACGAAACTTGTGGCTCAAAAGTCATTGGATGTAAGTCTAGAGGAAGCGTGCCGCTTCTTGATTGATGCATGTGAAGGAGGCGGCCGCGAGGTTCCGGGCGTATCACCACACGTATTTTTCTGGACACATTGTGGTTCCCACGAGCGAGCATCGGTCGGTTTGTCCCGTGTAAACCAGCAGGAAGCAAAAATGACGTGTAGGTTGGTGTATTATTTAGTTCATTGTGGAGTGCCTCCTCAGTCAATTGCTGTGCTCACTCCGTACAAAGGACAATTGATGCTCATGAGGAGAATGCTAATGAACACGTACGGGCTATGTATGAAGACTAAAGGACGAGATTCACGACCAGCTCCAGCATTGTATCAACGGTAGATCGTTTTCAAGGCGATGAAGCTGACATTGTCGTTATCTCACTCGTAATTGATGGCAAGTCTCGCACGCCTTTCGTGAAACTTCAAAATCGGATGATTGTCTTGCTGAGTCGAGCACGCTTGGGGATGTATGTTGTTGGAAATGTCGATTACTTCGGCGAGACTACACATTGGCAGAAGACGTTGGGGCTCTTAAAGAAAGACGCAGTCTGACAACATGAGCAATCCGAGTGTACGACGTATAGCGGACCGCATCTCGGTCGTGAGCTTCCGATTTGCTGCCCTGAACATCGAACGTCTGTAGCTGTTGCAAAAGAAGAGCGAGACTTGAAGCTTAGATTTTGCACTGTAGTGTGCTCGGTAGACCTTGAAGACTACCACAGCTATCGCAACTCTATCAAATGTGACGGACACAGAAGAAAGGTAGCTAGCTACATGAGAGTACTTACTAGACTGGGTGTCTCATGTTCTCATGAGTGTGGGCTGATGTGTCACTAGCCTGACGTAGAGAAACACAATCAACAGTGTCATGTGAAGGTCGAGTCGCCTTGCAGTCGTCACCCTCGAGAACTGGTGTGCTCCAATGTGACGGCTTCTGCGCGAGGAATGTACATTGATAAAGCTTTGGAGAAGTACCAATGTAATATTCGAGTGGAAGTCAGTTTGCCCTGTGGCCACAACCAGAACATGACATGCTACTCACACAGTGAAATCGTGGCAGGACGGAGGTCATGGTTGGTGTGCAACAAAGAGGCTATCGCACCGCACGAGTACTCGGAGTGCAAACGCGTTCTGAAATGCACGTGCAGCGAGTTTGATCGATACACGAAAAAGCTTGCGCCCTTATGCATTGAAAAGGTTGAGTTCACACCGCCTTGTCAGCACACGATATCACTATCATGTCACGACCGTCAGGACTGCGCCAGCGGAATGCGTAAGTTTGTATGCAAGGAGAAAGTCAGGATGTCATTGCCTCGATGCAGCCACGAGATGGCTGCGTCTTGCTCGACAGCAGAAACGCTAAAGAAATGGTCTGGCGAGTCGTGCGCGACAATTGGCGTCGTCCAAGAAGGCAACACGTATGGCTCCAAAGACTATTTGCAAGCAGACAGTAAAGTTTCAACGTCGTTGTGGCCACTTTGAGATGGTCAGATGTGAGCGGGCATTTGAGCTTGCGCAAAGTCCGTCGCGCGGCCAGGAACAAGTTGTGTTGACGAATCCGGAATGCGGTCATGAATACTCTACGACGTGTTTTGAAGGAAAAAGACTCCAGGATAAGGTCGCACAATGGTTGAAGAAGATGGAAGATGTTGATCCGTTGGAAATTTGCAAGAGGGTGATTCTAGCAAGTATCGTAATTGCGAGCTCAATATCCAATGCAGTCGTGAAGTGGTGTACATTCGTGCCTGTGGTCACAAGGCAAATATGAAATGCAGTGAGGCGCGACACATCACGACATTTTGCGACGAGACCGTGACAGTGGAGCATCCAATCTGTGGACACCTATCGCAGTTGCAATGTAATTTGAAGAAGCATGTAAATGCGTGGCAGCCGTGGCAGGATCAGACTTCATCAATCAAGCTGCTACAAGAAGACAGTGTTGTTGAAGACACTTTATCATGCCTGGGTCTTTTCCGGGTGTACTATAATTCATACTGAAGGATTGCGGGGTACTTGTATGGTTCCGTTGGACTACCACATGTGGACATGATAAAGAGATGAAGTGCTGCGATGCCTTTACGATTCTAAAGTGGAAGCAATCACTCAACGGAATTGCCGACGGGAGTTGAAGACAAGCGGGACGATCTCTTGATCATTTTTGCAGACTAGAAGATGATATTGAAGAGTACTTGGATCGCTTACAGCATTGGTCTTCTAATCACGTTCCACGAAGTCGTGTTCGAGGATTTTGGTGTGTCAATGCTATCGGACCTAAACGAACCTTGGCAATCTATTTTATTTATGTGAAGACACCGCGAAGGATACAGGAACTGGTTCAGCTACAAGAGCTTTTGTGGACCTGAGTAGCATTTCGAATTGCAGCAGATGTAGGTAGATTCGACAGCAGTATTGCTACTGCAGCATAAAATTGAACCAAACGCACTTCTAATACAATTGAATACAAAAGAGTATTGATAGTTTGTTAATGTAATAAGCAGCTATGTCGAAACACAGTCATTAACAAGTTTAGACATACGCTATCTACTGGGACGGCCATCTTTCCAGCAATCCAAGAGTCATCCATAGTCAACAAAAGCTGAAGACCGGCACACCATTAAACTCTCCAAGTATGCCGCAGATTCATCAACTATTGGTAGAGGAAGAAAGAAGTATAGCATACGTATGTACAATCCATGGAAGCTTGAAAACTCCTAAATAGAGCCAGAATCTGAGGATTTTAAGTCGACCGTTGCCGTAGAGTGAACTGGGTTGTCATGTCTATGTGTCAAGCGCAAGATAACGTAAATGACCAACCAGATCCCGACAATACCAATTAGTATCTGGAGAGTTTTCATCATTGGAGACTTTTTGTTGTGACGTATGAAGGCCAAGGAAAACTTCAGCCTTTCATTCACATCATTTTGGTAATACTTTTCCTCGTTGATGCCGTACTTCTTCAGCAATTTAGGCAGTTGATTTTTCACTTTCTTTAGTTCCTTTTCAGATGCGCTCTTAAACTCTTCAAAAAACTTTCCCCGAGACGCCACTAGGGCTTCGGCCTCAGGAACAACATTTTCTTTTCGACGACTTGAAAATATTGGCAATGCGGGTAAAAAAACCCTGCTCCTCAACTAAAGCTTCAGCATTAGGATTTCTTTCCTCTTCGACTTCTCCCTCTTCACTTAATAAACGAACTTTTCGCTCAGCGAAATTGTCATCATTAGCGTTACGTTCGGCGCTGACAAAGCTGCTGCAGTTTACGACAAGCGTGACCACGAGGAAGGCAAGAAAGACGGTGAGACGCATGAATGAATGAATTGCACCACGAGTCTCAGGTAGGAAGCGAGTTTTCGAATGAATTTGGTTCTGAGAAACAAACAAGTATGAACTAGCACTAGTAAGGTCATCTCTTTCCTTGTTTAGAGTCGTTGAGGTTCCGAGTTGGATCAGAAATTCGAGACAAATCATTAAGATCACTGGTACTAATCGTTCATAGTTGAATTGGATGCTATGAGCACTTCCATGGGCGAGATAATTAATCTTCATCTTATGAAATATGTGAAGGAATGGGTTTAGTTTGGGAACAGCCTGTCGTCCGTATGGAGGAGAACAGATCAGTCCTAGAAAATATTCAGCACTTGGTATCGCTACTGTTTGCGCAAAGTGTAAGCTGAATTATTACAGATAAGAAATATGTCAAATCGGTATCATGGCTAGTACTACTAGACAGACCAGTGGTGATGGACAAATTACTGGAGCACTCACCGACCAGACCTGTTTTCTTCCATCAAATCTATCATGGGTAAGTTCAGGTCTATCTAATCAGCCTCAGCCATTGCCAATGGCCAACTAACTCTTTAGTAGTGAATATACCACTAGAATAGACTTGTTTTTAAAGGGTTGTTGTTGGTGTGATGACCCTTTCTACACAATCCTACCGACCAAATACACCGTGACGAAAGTATTTTAAGGACGTGTTTAGATGAAGCAGCAAAATCATCAGGGCAGAAAACTCAAGCCATTCGTTACGATGTATTTCTCAAGTTATCCGACCAGGTTTTACAAAGTATTACCGATACCATGATGAAAATAAACTGGACTGTGAATTTTCAAAGGTTGCGAATTAGAATCTTTGCTTTGAAAGTATTTCCTGTCACGTATCATGCCAACTGATCTCTCTTGGTCATAAAACTACCAAAAGATGCAATTTTGTTGGTATGCAGTAGTCTCAATACCAATGAAAACATTTCTGAGAGAAAGAAGGGAATAAAACCTCATGGAAAAGACGTAGACGATTTGTTTCGAAATGATTGATCACGTGGTGCTAATTGCTGTAGTGAACATGTCCGATGCTTTTGTTTCGATATGAATGCACGTAGTAAACAAAGGAATAGACCTGTGATCTTCTACTCTTATGACCTGTGATGCAGGTACTTCAGATTGAAAAGAATAAGCTTTGTAAGGAGATTTAGATGATTGAAAATGGCACATAAACAACGGAGAGGGGGAGACAAAGTAGTGACAGTTGATGAACCACGATGTGAAGCACGTTATTAAGTGGGTATGCTTGCCAACAGATGAGCATCATGGACGCTTACTGGCTCTAACGTGTCTGTGCTGAGGTTGAGACTAGACTGATCATGCAAAGTGAAGAGGGTAGAGTGCGATCTGCTGGAGCACCTGATCTGCTGCAATGCTAAGAAAGGAGAAGTACGGGCTTGTCGAACGCAACAATGACTTTACTCCTTCTAAATGACTCACTCTCTCCATGTTAAGTATATCATGCAGTCGAGTTGCAAGAAATATTGCAACTGATGAAGAGGGAAACAGTGGAGGCTATGATGTACACAAGCGACGACGTTGCAACGCATAGAACCCCAGTTGCACGGAAGAAGCAACCCAACCTTCGACGTCGCTGGTAGTCGCCGACACCGTCTGCATCGATACATGTTTGGTCGTTGTGGCCCACTTTGTGTCAATATGTGAGATATCGCTTTGGGTTGGACTAAAGCACTGAGTCCGGGGACAATGGAGCTGTAACAACACCCTTGAACTCCGCAGCTCCAAGATTAGTGCACGCAGCGGGCTTATACTACCTTAACACATTACCGAAGCAGAGAATGCCGTACTACATAGCAGTAAAATTGCCAAGCAGCGTGTTGGGCATTATATGGGTTTGTACTCCTTTTCTTCATGCAGCTGTTACTGACCATTGTCTCGGGTTTTCCAGTACTTCATGTAGGATTTTTCATATTTGGCCAATTTCTTCGCAAGCTTCTTACGTTGGCTTTTCTTAATAGGCTCGCCATTCTCGAGCGTTGGGAATCCATTCGTGTCAAACATGTTGAATCGGTCGGCAAACTCCGGCGATTTCCTGAACAAATCTGAGGGAGCAATCTGCATCAGCATCTCAAGCTCCTGCTGTTTGTTCCGCAGTTCTAGCGCTGCCTCGCCATCAGTTTTTATTTCCTGTTCATCTGATTCTACTCTTCGAACTGCTTCTCGTTCTTCAAGCGAGAGCAGCTTAAACACGGAGGATCCTGGCGCAAGATCCTCGACTTGAATACCTAACTGAGGTAGCTCCTCGTTGCGCAATGTGTCACATAACGCAAGAATGCGCATGTTGCCTGACTGATTAAGGTCACGCAAAGCTTCTTCTCGCACAGCAGCACGAAATTTGATCAAAGAGTAAAGTAGAGCCTCCTGTTCGTCCCTGCTAACCAATTCGTCCCTTTCATTCAGCTGCTGCTTTTTGACTGAAACAGTGAATCGACGGCGCATCATGGCAGAAAACTCGGCATGAAGTCCCTCCAGTCCGAAAAGGTCAAGCACCTCAAGCACGTAACTAGTCAATGCAATTAGCACCTCCTCAGGAGCCTGATCATCGCCTCGGTGTGCCAGCAAGTACGTGTTTCCACGCGATATCAGGTTCAATACAAGTGATAGGGCGCGTGGCGTGTCTAAATCATCCAATAAACCTTCGTCCACCTGTGCTTGGGTCGTGAACAGTGCGTCTAACACTTCCAGGTCTTGTTTCTCACAGCGTTTTGACTTGATTCCTTTAATTTTAGTATCGCTGCTACAAATATCACGATTACTGCCATATGCCATAACATTTCGAAAAAAGCATCTCAAACGAGTGATTACTACTTCTGCATCACGTACTCGATCCTCCGAGTAGATTAAATTTGAGCGGTACTTAAACTGCAGGCAAATTAGGCGGAAATGATCCGCCGTGTGTCCATCATTCAAAAAATCCTTCACTGAAATGAAGTTCTTCAGCGACTTGGACATTTTCCTTCCGCGAATATACAAGTGTCCAAAGTGCACAAAGTGTTTGCACCACTCTTTATCATGCTCACACTGAGGTCCATAGTTATGCGCTTCACACAGTGCAATCTCATTGTTGTGATGAGGAAAACGCAGGTCCACTCCACCCGTGTGCACATCCAGTTTATCTCCGAGCACATGATGCGTCATTGCCGAACATTCAATATGCCACCCAGGTCTGTCCATTCTGTAGCTTCTTCGTCGCTTCCATACAGCAAAATCTCATGGAGTTAGCTGACACTTGTGCAAGAAGTCATACAAATATCTTGAAATAACGATTGGATACGTTGCCCACATGACGCGTACGTGTCTGGATAAATGTGGAAAAGACTTGTTTACGATCAATGATCAACCCAAGGAATAGCTGGCCATGAAGTGATCGTCGACTTGTATGTTTACAAATTTGAACAGACGTATACATCCACATGATAAAGTATCACGTTCTCACACGTCTCCTTTTTTCAAAACGGGTGGCAAAGATTTGGACACGACTGTGCACGTCCTTCTTGTCACAAACAGGTCGGTGCTGAACCCCCGTTACGAATTCTTCATCATTACGAGTACCTTGTGGGTAAGAGAACCCATAGAATTGTTTGTCGATACAACATCGTATTCTGGCGAAAGGACTACAAAGGTCCATAATCTGCGTGTAATTTTGACTACGTTACGACGATCAGTTGCACGAAACATCGCTCAGGCGGACCATAACACGGTCTTTTTCGACTCATGAGCATCGATCAACCTTGGAGTCATCTCAGCACAGTCAACGTTGTCCAACTGCTTTATTGACGGTAACAATCGTGGCTGTCACACAATAGCAATTTGGATGGATTTTCCATCAAAAACGACTGCAGCAATCAAAACTATAGACAACATCGAAGCAATGCCCTGAATGAGCCTGTTTTGAGGATCTATGGTAAAGTTATTACGCGAAGCTGTGAGATCGACAAATAGCACACAATGCCGTCGCAATTTACACCCAGTCTCATCTCAAAGTTCGTCACTATATCTGGTAAAATATCTTGTCCTGATGCACCACAGACTTTGAAGACCGTATTCATGACGAAGTCCGTTGAAAAGCGCCAAATTAAAGGTTGTACAGCTTTGAAGGTAATATGCTACTTTTTTCGTATAAAGTGCATACTTTCGGAGAAGCTTTATGGAAGGAAGAAGCCGTGGTGTCGCTGCATAAAACGTTTTTGGAACTTAAAAAGCTGAGCAACTTTGGCAATGGCTGAGATGCAATGCGTGTGTGGAAGGACCTACTGCTATTTCGCGCACAAAGGGTGGTGATGGACTTTGAAGAAGAGCGCAGTATTGCAGAAAGTGACGCTGAAAATGCCGGCAACGCCATTCTAGCTGCTCGTTGTGGGTGTAGCGTACCCGGCAAGGACGGTCCAGCCGACAGAAATTCGATGGTGTTGCTAGACGGTCTGTACCGCATGGAAAAGATTCGTGATCAGCTTTTACGTTTGCAAACGGAAATGGCAGTTGCTGATCGTGAAAACTCGGCGCGTCCTGAAATCGGCCACTTTATTTCCGAGGCTCTCCGGGTACTGGGAAGACGACTGTAGCGCGTGTGATGGGGCAAATATTGCATACTATGGGTGCATTGAGTAGCACGAAGCTTGTGAAGACCTGGCGGTTGAATCTAGTTTGACCAGCAATCACTTCATATGAACAGACTCAATCTTAGTTTGACTAATATACTCCCCAGTAAGAGATTGGGGAGTATATTAGTCAAACTAAGGTTTAGTCAAACTAAGATCAAAGTGACGGAGAAACTTGTTGAGGCTAACTAAGGATGGATTGCTGTTTATCGATGAAGCATATGTATGAGCTGGGTAAAGGAAAATATGGAGAAGAGGCTATAACAACATTGGTGGCTGCGATGACAGATCCATTATACACTGGTATGGTTATCGTGATTGCAGGTTACCCGAAGGACATGGACATCATGCTAAATCGGAACGCTGGTCTCAAAAGCCAATTCAAACGGTTCATTGACTTTCCGGATTGGGAAGCGGATGACGGAGTTACATTTCTAAAAGCAAAGGCTGACAAGGAAGAGATCACGTTGGACAACGCCGCCGAATATGTGCTGCGAAAATTTTTCCTAGAGCTGAAAACATTAGACGGCTTTGGTAACGGCCGTGATGCTGTTCGAGTGTGGGAGGAACTATTGCAGTACCGTGCACAAAGAGTGTTCCATTATCCGGAAGAAGCTCGCACAATAACAGCAAAGATGCAGAAATAGCAGGAGATAGTCTTCATGCAGCCCGGCGTCCACGAGATAGGCAGTGCTTTTACACTCGTCTATGACAGGGGACAATTCGTTTTCTAAAACACAAGAGCAACATTTGGAAACACTGTAGTCACATTTCGATCAGACTGAGTAGCAGGAAGGTGCCAAGGCTTTAAGTGAGAAGAAGGTGAATGTCGAAGAGAGTAGTAATGAAAGGGTTCTTATGACAGCGGAAGTTGATGAAGACAAGGCCACGACTAATAAAGAGCGGGATGTTGGCGTCTCAAACAAAGATTGGGAAGAGTTACAACATGCTAAGAAGGATTACATTGCTCACTTAAATGCCTTACGTCAAGCTCGTGATGACGCAAAATTGGAGGAAGAGCAATGCTATGCGAAAGCTATTGAGGAAAAGATCCGTCAGATTTGTCCATGCCCTGCCGGCTGTAAATGAATGGTACAAGAGCAGTACTGGATGGCGTTGTGATGGAGGGTCTCACTTTGTCTCCGATGCGCAACTAAAGAGTCAGTTTACTTGTTCGTGAGGAAGAACCATTCATCACACAAATAGACGACCTAGCAACTGTCTGTTGTTGATGGTTATCTTACATAGCAAAACTGTGTTTTAGCATTCAACGTGCACTAAAGATGGGCATTTGGTTGTGGCAGCTCGATCTTGAGATCGGACGATTGTAACAAGACCCTGTTACTGCCCCGATCATGAAAGTCGTGCCGTCACAAAGTATGAACGGTCGAAATCAAAAACAGCTGTGCAGCTGTCATTTCTCGTAGATATCAAGGTGAAAAGCCTCAACTACAATTCCGTTGACCCTTGAGCCAATGTTTTGCTGCCAGCATAGCCTAGGGCAACTTGCTTTACTCAATTTATAATCGTCGACTATCGTCAAGTGTATCTGTTTACGTCGTTAGTAAGAACAAAGAAACCAAATATATATCTACGTGAAGACCACTAAAGGTGCATGATGTTGTTCGACTTCGTGCTGCTATGATAAAAGTAACTGCAACGTTGACGGCTCACTAACTGACCATGCAAACAGAATAGCTTAGTCTTAATGAAAGCTTCGATCAACGTTTGTTTGTTGTTAATCTTTGATCTTTCTGTTTGTTTTCTTCTTGCTATTCCACTGCATGCTTTGACCGTGCGCTTGAATTACTACCGCAATATACAAAAGACAGTTTGCTGCTTCCAAATACATGCAAAAAAAGTATCTCATGGTCAGATCAGTACTTATTGTCTACTACGTATATATGACCCAAGAGATGTTGTAAAAGTCACAACGTTTCGTACGTCTTTGGTTTGATTCGAAACACCATTCCTCTATCCTACCTTGTGCAATCTGCACAGAGGTAGAAAAAGCTCGATTTGATTGGAATGACTTAAAACTGAATGACCAAAAAGTACTTGATCGCTTCACTTCTTCCATGATTGATAATGTCATCTCAACTTCCAGCTTCCTCGTATATATCTTTCTATGTAGTTAAATCCAACTATCATATTACAAACCGATTCATCAAAAGTTTGACGCTTGCAGTTTTTTCAAGAATCCCATTCGATTACTGTACAGCAATAACACGTCAGTTCATTACGGGAGACAAGCGTCCGTATGCACTCCCGAACCTGTCAACGCGACGTAAGACCTCGTTTGTACCTCTAATGGTAAGGAGAAACAGACGCCAAACGCTCCTGCCAGCCCCAAGTCGCTACTCGACTCATTTATGGATCAGTTGCCCATGCCAACGGTGCGTTATATGGACGCACAAGGACAATTTACGCAGATATTACACATTGGAGAGTCAGCACGATCGATTTTCTTGCTGGATAAGGCCTCTGAGCAGCGTCTTCGACTTGTAATTGCACTCAAAGAGGCTCCACGATCGGCAGCCACGTGGCTCGAGCTTTTACGCTGCCCATTGGGTGGAAATCCAGGAATATACAGTAAGTTACGACTATTGAAACGTGCGCTAACGTGCATTGACGTGGAGATAGCACGAGATGCGGCAGAGTACACGGAGATCTGTATTATGCTGACCAAATTGAGCGAGTGAGTGATTCTTGAACGTGCGACGTGTTTTTGATCTCGAGTTCTTTGGAAAGTTTGACCTTTTGTGATATGTTTAGTAGTGAGAAAGGGGTGAGACAGAACTTTCAGGAGATGAAGAAACGACGAGTAGGTGAGAAGCAGCCGTTGCGGTATGAGGAAGAGGCTGCGTTTGAGTATGAAGCTGGTCATTGTGAGAAGGGAGGGGGGGGGGTCTTTTTGAATATGATGCTCATGGTGTTTTTGTAGGAAATAAGGAAGTAGCCAAAGAGATTTTGGAGCTCGGAGTAGACAATACCGCTCTAACACCGATACAAAAGGAAAAGCTACTGAACCGGGTGATTACAGGGAGAGCAGGTTGGCGGTCGCAGTTTACATTTTGAAGGCCATCGGGGTCACGTTCGGTACAAATAGTTACTTGCCTAAGTGTTGATGTACTAATGTGTAAGTAGGATATCCACCAGTGTCAGTATCTACCCTTCGTCGGGTGCTCAACAACCTTGCATACAGTGTGCTTCGTGAGCAAGGCTCACATTGTGAAATGACTTTTAGTTACCTAATTTCTTTGTGACATTGTAACAGGTATTGACCGCGTTGCTACTCTTCAATTTACTATCGTCAAGAATGCGCTGCAGGCATTCCTACTCTCGGTCGCACAGCTACAGCAACGCTTTGACAGAATGTAGATCTTTCTCAGCAAGTGTTAAGCTTCTTTTTGCATTTACGTGGTGAGCTGCAAAATGACGCGAACAATCAAATGGTTGACAACGACGATGGGCGTAGATGCAAACAGCGTTCGAAAGATAGACACACCAGACTGCTGAGAGCAAGAAGTTGGAGAAAATACTAGAGCACAAGTTAGTATTACACTTTATTGCGAGACGATACGGAGCAGACAATGCGCCGCGGCGTAGCATTATGCACGCGTCGATATGTGCCTTCAAGTGCTGTTGTCCAAGTCAGCAATGTGTCTGATTTCTTCCGAAGAGTTGCAGGTTTATTTGACTGAAATGGATCTTGAGCTGAGTTTTTTGAGTATTCACAACTGTTGCTGAGATGAAAAATTAGCTTAGTAGTAGCAAGAGCTTTTCGATACGTTGGGGAATCGGTTGGCTGCTCACTTTTCCGACATTAATGAAAGGACTCTGCATTACAGCAACAGTTTTTCATGACTTGACGTTTTCCTACTGTCGCAAAAGATGCAAACTCAACAACAGCAGTACTGGTCTGACAGCATTGAAGTCGAGCCAATTTTCAGAGTATCAAGATACTCATGTATTCAAAGTATTAATGAATGCAGTGGACAAGTTGTCCAATATGTAAGCCAGCAGGCTAAAGATACACCATCCTACTTAGCATAGATCATGTGTCCAGCACTTCGAAGACGATTATACCTCAGGAGAAATTACGCCAGAGGTACCATCAATGAAAACTTGACAGTTCTCACTCAGAATTCAAGGAGGCATCAAATCGTTTCGACTCATTCGCTTAACATCTACAATGACGTTCGCAACGTTGAAGACTCCAATGGTTCCGAAAACGTTGAAGAATCCGTTTCCACCATTGAGGAAAGCTTCGTAAGACCCGTTGCCTTCATATACTTCGGGTTGAGCATATTCTGCCCTCCCAATACCGCTGAAAAATCCGATGACCCCGACGACGTTGCAGAATCCTGAAGCCTCAACAATGCTGAAGAGCCCACTGCACCCTCCGTTGCTAAAGAAGAGTCCGAGGACTCATACACTGCAGAGTCCACTGTATCCACCGGTTCTGGAGACTCCATTGAAGAATCTATTCCTCTAGCCAATGTTACAAAGTCCGTTGAATCCCCGGACCCCTCAAGATCCAAATACTTCTCGAACTCCGCTGCATCCGACCCCTTCGAGTCTTCCGACGAGGCCGTATTTCCAACCGTAGCGGTAGATTGGCCCGGCGGCGCTTGATTGCGATTGTACAGAATATACAAGCAGTATAGGACGCCACCAGCACCAAAGAGACTGGCCAGTACAATAAACATTTTCTTGGTGAGCGACTTCTTTTTGCCTACTGATATGACTTGCACCAGTTTAAAAATCTCGCCCAAGTCGCGGTCATGAAGTGCCTTTTCAATGTTCACGTTGTTTTTTTTCAAGAGTTTTATTACCTTCTTCGGGTCTTTAAGTCCACCCACCTCCAAAATCTTTTCAACTGACATGGCCTCATTCTTTTTAGATGCTTCAGCAATTTTTGTGATCGCTTGTGAAAGTTTTTCATCGCTCGCCAAAAAGCTTTTGCCCAACGCTGCGACGCGCTTACCACCTTCGGTCTTAGCATCTCTCTCCTCGTCGCCTTCTGTTGTAGCAAAACTGATTTTGCCGCTATTCGTGTGTGTGCTGTCAAAGCTGTAAGAATTGGCGGCGATGAAGCTACTACAGCTCATGATAAACATGGCCACAAGTAGGAAGGGAAAGAAGACGCCGAAGCGCATAGGTATTGATATTTATTCTTGAAGAGTTCTAAGTCCTACCAAGTGAATTGTTGAATGCCACATTCTTCACGACAAGTAAACTACTTTGTACTGAGCTGCAATCTAACGCGTTCATTATTTACTAGCCCTAGGATTTCTAATCTAGTGATTTCAAAAGAGGACCGATCCGAAGATGAAAATACAAATTACTAATGAACTCGTTAATTGTGTGTGTGTCGAACTGTTGTCGTTCATCTCTTCTACAGATTCGAGTAGACAGTCTGTTGTTCTTGTTCTTGTTGTTGGATAGAAACATCAAATGATTCGTAGGTTTACAACTCCTACTTTGAGACAGTTTTCAAATGACGATCTGGTTTCCTTATGTATTTGTCGAACTTGGTACCCCTAACCAAGGAGCTGAGACAAAAGAAAAAGACGTGGTTGACAAAACAAAACCATCATGCAAGTTCCAAGGTTTTGACAAAACGTGTGACAAAACGAATGACATGAAAAAACGAGAAATTCGTGTCAACAACAGCTTGACCGCTTTGAAAACAATTGCCCATCATCACCTTTGGACAGACAGTAACGGTAATTACGATGCCATGACGTGGAAAGGCAGGAAATCCATCTACAATGAATGTACGGGGATGAATATCCCGCTGCACTATCCATGTCGTTCCGCAGTATAATTGAAGCTCCAGCAAGCTGATGGTGATGGGAGCCAATTTCCTTTGACGAAAATGTATTGACCTTTACATACAATACGGCCGGAAGGAAGCGATGAAACTACTCCATGTATCGATCAAACACTATTTGTAATGTGTGAAAGTAATGGAGATCGGATAGCACGTGATACCACAACTCGATGAGTGCGTTGCGGCGGTAAACCAGGTGAAGACGAAGGATAAGCAACGGCTGCTTCTTCTTCGGTTATACGTCAACACTGCCCTCTGGCAGCAGCACGCGGCATCCGGGACACAATGGCATCAGTTCATTCTTCCGCTTGAGCGTAGTAGCACCACGGAATGGATCCGCGCGCCTAGACTTGTGACGAGAAAGGAGGTGTGAGCAGTTAAGGTGGAAGAGGATTGCGAGAGCACCTCGTTCGGCTGGAGCAACGGCTCAAATGGACAATGGAGCAAACTAGGTGGAAGTTGTGGCGATCAAGTAATTGGGAGATAGATTGGTCTATTACAGCGATCCGTCATATCAGCGGTGCCGAGTTGAAGCGGGAGATGTCACTGACAGACAGATTCGCTTTAGAATGGACACCAAATTTTTGAGTGCAGCAGCATCACTTCACTCACACGGCGCAAATGTCGGATGAGTTCGATAAGATGGTTCATACCGGTCAGTTTTACGGCAGCCACCACTAGCAGTGTGGAACCATGGTCGCCTGCTCAGGACTACCGAGTCTTAGGCGTATATCGAGCGGCCGTACGGCGATTAGATCACTACCGTGCGGAACGGGCAAGCGACAACAGTTGTCGTAAGCTACAATGCTGCTGTGGAATGAAAGAGACGTTGGATCATGTTTTTGGATATGTCCAAGCGCGCAAGCATGCTGGCAAAAGCTCAGTTGCCTCTTGACTAGAGAACGATGGAAGCTTGACGTCTTGAGGGCTTCCTAGCCAACAGAACAACCTGACGAGCTCCAGGGCTATCCACGGTGGCCCATAAATAGCTCAACCGCGCTTATCCCGACGAGGCGGGCGCATTCGTCGACGTGTGTCGGCGCCTATGGATGATCCTGAGCAGCATATGCATTGCTCTCTTATGGAAACAAAAAAAACCGGGCAACGCTTCAGCAGGCGAACCTGACCATCGGAGATAGCGATCAAGAGTTTTGGGAAAACGGCAACTTCGTGGATAGGTAAGCGCGAGAGCCGGCGCGCAGAAACGACGATCAACGGTACACGCCTACTACTATGCCAGCGCATCATAGCACGTCAACTCTGAGAGTTGTCAGGTGACTAGCCCCGTACAACCACCGGGCTCAACCGAGGAACCGGCGTTGCTAATCAGGTTTAGGATCTACCACACATTTTGCAAAGCTTAACTACGTCCATCAAAAACAACTGCTTCTCTCTCCTGAACATCCTTTGCTTTTTGTACAGTGTAAGCACAGGAATTGACGGAGTCCGTCATCTTACTTTCTGCTGACCCGCCCTGGATCGCAACGGCATTGTAAAAAGTTAGAACCTCTGTGGCGGTGTCTTGGCACGTTCGAGGAGACAGACAAGCACGAATGGGTCTTTGGCATGGAGATTCCGGGCTATCCAAGCGCTGCTTGGGACGCGATTAAGGACGTTTGACGTTTTTGGGCCGCACGGAGATCCGGCAAGATCTCGTTTCGCAGTGTTTCCGGCTGCGCGCAAGCTGTGGCGTTTCGTAGTTGCATCGACGCTTCATGCCATTTGGATCGAGCGGCTCCGTCGCATGACGGACTCAACTTTTTCGAACGAAGCGCACACTCGTCGGGCAAGCTCTCATCTTCGACGTGCGCTAACACTCTTCCGCAGCTCAACATACCAGCCCAGGGACGAAACCTGGCACATGTGCGGTCAGCTCTTGCCGACACTAATCCTTTCTGAGGCACCTAATTAACTGCACCCACTGCGGCGGGACGAACGCGCTAACGTTATACCTATTTTTCTTCGACAATGGAGCTCGGGGTAATCCTGACAGGAAGGTTCTGGATCTGTCATTGCCAACGATCACTTCCCGACGCACACAGCTTGCGTCATGTGAGTGGCGAGCATGGCCTACGATCATGCATCTACTACCGACAACATCGCTGAATATCGAGGTCTGGTTCACGGCCTCCGCCAGGCAAAAGCAAGCGTGTACTAACCACTGCATGTAATCGGGGACAACGCTTTGGTTCTTTTCCAGCTCAGAACTTATCGCTCTCCACGCAAGACACTTAGCGTCGATTTTACCGAGAGGTGCGAGCCCTAGCCGACAAAAGCGCCGTCGTCAGCTGAGGTCATCACTACCGTGACCGTGCTCGGCCGCGCGTAGTGGTGTAGCGCATCCAAAGCCAGATAGTTGGCGTTCATTCATATAGCTCCACACCAGTACGGGTTATCTCCAGGCGCACTTTCCTGCTCAAAGAGTTGATCAAACGTAGAGAAAGAACGAAGTCCAAAAGGAGACCACAGGTGGGCAGGGTCTCTGACTAGCTTTGAAAAGTGCAAGTAGCTTCAAGCGATGACTTCAGTAAGAGCGGAAACACGCTGACGTAGCCGACGTGCTTTACTTTGTGGTGCGAATAATAAAAAAAAAGCAACAAAGCACGTCCCATCTGAATGCTGTCTACTACACACGCCATTGAGCACGAAA
The DNA here is from genome assembly GCA_920618645.1 of Peronospora belbahrii. NCBI lineage: Eukaryota > Oomycota > Peronosporomycetes > Peronosporales > Peronosporaceae > Peronospora > Peronospora belbahrii. The sequence continues at coordinate 44,585 of CAKKTJ010000108.1, read as the reverse complement.
TCTATTGATTGCGGCTTGAAACTGCTCCGTCAATTCTAACCCCCTGGATGCGCTGGCCCATATATTTAGCAGATATACGATCGTAAGTCGACACCGGTCGAGGCGAGTCGAGTCTGCTTCGAAGCGACACGGGATCAATCCACTGATATTTGCTCGTGGGAACCATTAATTTTGAAAGCCTCTACCCCCCTGCTGCTTTCTTTCCATTTTATGGTTATGACCTCGATGTGCTTTCGATACATGATTGTATAAACCCCAAACGTTATTGCTTTTAACGATCATTCCGAAGCAGCCTAATTGACGTGCTCGGATGAGCATTAGCTAAAATGCACGGGAGACTCCACCGCATTTCATACGACAGTTATGACCATGCGCTGGTCAAATACGTTGCTCATCTCTCTCGAGACCAGTGCGCGTGTTTTTATACATTATGTTTTGATCTCGCAGCTCATTCCGGGCTCTGCGTGTTCTTGTGTCAGTTGCTTTCACATCCTTTGTGTGCCGCTTACCAGAAGGTGGTTGTTTTGTGACAGTACTCCTAGCCACTATGCAAATCAACCTTTAACTCATAATACTCCCAGCATAAACTTGACATCAATCACTACTGAGCTGCATATTAGAAAAACGTTGTCGTTGTGTATGACTGTGCTGGCATCACGTGCCTGCTAGTAAACAACAAGCGTGCATTTATCGGCAGTTGCGATGGATATCAAGTATGACACACAAGGTGCACCTTGATATGCGTCGTATGGGTGTGTTATTCTGTACCTCTTCTTAATGCAGTTGAGCGGTTCATTGCGCAGCTGTACAAGTACTTAATGTGGGGTGGGGACTTCATGTTTTACTACTTTCTATGCAACTTCTTGCGTTGGTTTTTGAAACGCACCATACTCGAGCGTTAGGGATCAAATAGCGTCAAACAACGCGAGGAGGCAAGAGGTCGGAATCGCGCAAAGCTTTTTCTCGCAGTCCTGCACGGAATTGAACAAAGAGCAAAGTAAAGCTTTCTTTACGTCGCTACCGCCGGGTCATTGTTAAAACCATTCGATTTGGTAGGTCACACTCGGTGCAAGGTTGGCAGCAAGACCTGTTACAGGTGAGGTGTGCCCACATTTGATCGGCCGACCACAGACCGTTACTGATAGGAGGACTAGGGACTCCGTTATATCATGTCGGATAGGCCGCCGCAGTGTCACGGTTGACGTCCTCGTTCAGCACCTTGCCGCACGCTCAAAGATCTATCGTCCACAGGTTAAGACGTTGATATTCGAAAGTCAGACGCTGAAGCAATCATGCGACGGCTGTTCCAAACAATCTCCGCCAAGATCACACCGGTCCAAAGCATGAAGCACTTATCGACGGTCAAGTCCCTGCAAAGCTGGACGGACCACTTCGTTTATTTGACGGCCGTCAGAAGTTGTGCGGTGGTGCGGACGATCTTATTCTGATAACATCGTCCACTACGGGGACCCGTGCATGCGCTTGACGATGTTGCCTCCAATAGATATACACCCGGTTAAGGACCGTCAAGCGAAAAGCTGGCATAGTTGCCTATTCGACGGAGACTTATGCTTGACTCAAATTTGCGACGTTGCCAATGTTGTCAACTTGAAGAAAGAGGTCAAGCGGATTGATAACGTGAAGCACCTCGACGACCAATTTTCGAAGAGGTGTTATTGATATGGGTTCAACCCGACACATCAAGGTAGCGTTTCCTCGATTCAAAAATGGACCAAAGAGATTGCTTCTCTTAACGGTCAACGATGGCTTTCAAAGTATGAGTTACAAGTGGGTCCTCGGCAGCGGTTTGCGCCGTCATTTGGTAATTGACTACCGCTTGCTTAAAGACCCAGTAGATTACTCGAGAGCAAATGTCACACTGCTGCTTCCGACATTATTTTTTGTCCATAAAGGATTACCAAGCAAGGCAGTGCCGTGATCCAAGTTACGGCACTAGGTCTCAATAAGACCGTCCGCTTCTTGATGGTTAAAATACTGTCAATCTGAAAGCGCAACATACCTCCTATGGGACAATTGAAAAAATGGATGTGGTCTGAATGTCGTGAACAGTCACAGCGGCGGCGTTCCGATCATGGATGGTCGTATGTAAACAATGTTCTAGTAATTTTAAAGAATCTAATGATAATCATGGATTTTGAATGCCAAAGGTGGCAATCATGGCGGTGTATATGAAACCTCTTTTAATATTAACATGAATATAACATATCTCAATCATGGCAGGGTCGGATATGCTGATGGATTTTCACCGCCGTCTTGATCACATGCGCTACACACGGTGATCCATTGGCCCGCAACTCTGCCTATGGTATCAACTTAGCTTACACCAAGCGTACCAATTGTTTGACCGGTGCACAAGGCAGACAAACGAAAAACGTGCGGTTACGAAAGGATACAGGAAGGAATTCGATCATCGGGTGGGGTCATATAACTCGATCTGACAGGTCCGATGATACCACGTGACCGTCTCGGCAAGCGATACTTGCTCGATTTTATCGACCACCGATCAAATTATCGCCGGTGTTTCTTGCAAAGTCGAAAGGCATTGACGCGATGATCCATAACTTTTTGTAACTTTCGACCGTTCATTCAGTTACCATAGGCACGTGATTCGTATAAATTGTGGTGGCGGATACAAGCCGTTGGTAACTGGTGAGACTCGACAAGTGCGTGAGAAAAAACAGGCAAGCAACGCAAAGCTGAACGGATGCACCATTATAAATATGATGCGGCGCAAAGATTATGCAAGCGAGTACGTCTAGATTGTTTGAAACTATTGGTTTCAACAGGTCAGTCAAGTGCAAGTTCAACGATAAGACCTGTTATTGGTAAGAGGCGCTCACACCTGAATGACTGACAAGGACCGTTACTACTCGCCAGGGGACCAATCACACATAAGATGTGAGGCAGCAAGACAGACGGTCAAGTTGCAGTGCTATCGCATACCCGTCGCATATGTGATTGCATGTCGTTAGCACTAAGCGTAGTGAGTGATAATGGAACATATAATTCTACCTACTGTGCAACAAGCGCCTTGCAACATTTAGCATATCTTTTTGAGGCGTGCTGGAAAGTATGCAGTGTACACACGAAACCAAAGTTTTAGTAAGGCAACACGGCGGCATTTCACCAATTGAAATTCTGACCAAAGGACGCCACGCTTAAGTGACATCATGGGTTTTGGGTCGCCGTGCACGGTGCACCGGGACAACAAAATAAGTCCCTCGCGAGTATAGTAAAGCTGCAGTAGCTATATTGGCAAGAGAGACGACATGAAATGACATCGAGTATATATGCTGTAAAAACCACATCTCTCACCCTGGTGTTTTCACGATGACGGGTGTGCCGGCATGCCATGATGACGAGTGAAACGCGTACGTAAAGGCGGAAAAGGACAATTACAGGATGAGGGTGTGAAATGGAATGCAGCCAAATCAAGACGTTTGTGAGAAATCCGGAGTCACCGACACAAGTATGTTGACACTACTATTAAAATCTCGAATTACGAATTGAACGAGCTGGAAGATGTGGATCAAGTTGTTACATTCAAGTTTGTCACAGCGAATTGTAACTAGTGCACCACGGATATTTGCTTGTACTACAAGGAATCCAGGATGAAGTTACTGTTATCGGCGACGATCGAGTGGTCACGGTCACAATACATTGATGTCGTGCAGGCCTCAAGAGAAGCATTGCAGTCTCTTCTGTTGGAAGTTCACTCTAGGTTGCGCAATGTGCCCGACCAGATAAATGTTTGGCGGTACATCGTGTCCCAGATAGACGCACCAGCCGGTGACGAAGAATTGGAATATGGCAAAGCGAGTGGCGATGTATTTGGAGGGTTACCAAGGCGTTGAGTCGCAGATCAATGGAGCAAGTCAGTCAACGGACCCTTTCAAGATCGAGAGTTGAAATGACACAGATATTTCAACGCGGATAAAATGTGATCCAAATTACTATCCAAAACGTGATTGAAGAGTACACGAACTCCAGTCTCATGGTCGTGCAAAAGCAACGGGTGTTACGCTTCTACTTGCCTTCTCTCACTAAAGTATTTTGCCTAAAAGGTATGAGCCGAGAGTAACGTTCCTTGATAAGGTATATGCATATACCACTTCATGAGAGTAACAAGCGCATAGTGGCTATGGATGGACAAGCTTTATTTGTATTAAGCTAACAGTATAGGTGACATTTGAAGCGTGAGCACAGTTAAAGCTGGAACCGAGGCTGTAAGCGCCAATAGTGACTGTTCAAATTTATTCCCGATCAAAGTTCTCTATTGTACTAACATGAAGAAGAACGACACAATTTCTTGCGAATTCAGCTGCATGTACACTACACCACGGCAATCTAGTCACTCACGAACATGCACCCACAACAACGTGCCATTGCTTTTGAAAACTAGATGGCATAATCACGATAATCAGATATCCGTTCGTCGCTCTTGGGTATCGTAGACATGATGTGTTCCAAAGACGTCGTTACTTTCATTCCGCAGGCCTTCCTGACCGATGGACATGAACATGTTCACGCGACCACTAGGCAATCCCTGAGAGCGCAATAGATTACCAAGCTGCGAGAGGATTTGTGACGCATTGGACATGTTCACCATGGTAACTGACGGCTCGCACGCACTCGAGCCTCCGCTCCGCAAAAATGGATGGCTCAACAAACCTCTTTCTCCAGTGATTGGAGGTCGACGACGATGGTCTCGCTGCAAGCAAGAGCGAATCACATTTTCCAGGTCTTGGTTCTGCAGCGGGGAAAACGGAATTGGTACTGCCGGATCGATGATACAGCGAAATTTATCAATGATGCTGCGAACATCCGCGAATGGGGGCTTCGAGTACACGATCTGGTAGAGAATGCACCCTAACGACCAAATGTCACTTGCGCGTCCAACCTAGAAAGTAAGCAACAGAGCATAAAAGGGTCAGGCAACGTCAACCTCGTTCACATCACAAACATTACCTTCATCTTTCCCTCAGGATCACGCTCGCCGTTGGGCAAGGTGTTGCCTTGAATAGCCTCAGGAGACATATAATTGACCGTACCGATCTGACTGTCGCGTTCGATATTTGTCGTGTCGTTTGAAGGAATTGCCTTTGCAATGCCAAAGTCGATAAGCTTAAGCGCACCATTTACAAACAAGAAGTTCGCCGGTTTTAAATCGCCTGGGTTATAAACCTCCATATTAGTACAAAAGACGTCGCTCATAATACATACCACCAAGACCAACCGTGAATAATTCGCGTTCTGTGAATGGCATCAACAGCTTGAAGCATCTGAGTCCAAATGACTCGTAGCAAATTTTCATCCATACCACCGTTCAAGTCGCGAAGTCGCGCGCTTAGATCGATCTCACCATGCTCCATTATCTGTTACAATAAAAACGCACGCCATTTATACACATGAATGCTTCGTAAGATGCTTTTGGTATCATACCACGTTGATCTGCCGCTGTTGAAGATCTTGCTCGGCAGCAATAAGCTTGATAATGTGCGGATTGCCTTGTAAGCGTTTCAACAGCTTTATCTCATTTGTGTACTGGGCAATACTTTTTGCATCCAGTTTCTTCAACTTAATTTTTTTCAGCGCGTAGATCTTGAGATCGGGTCCAAGCATTCGATAAACTTTACTGCTACCACCACTTCCAATCTGCTCCAATTTTATATACTTCAGACCGTTCACCTACAAATTTGGACAAAAGAAGATAGGGTGACTTTTGCGCACCTGACAGAAAAATGCAAAACCCAGCTGGACAAACCACAACTCTGCTCGTTAGAGATTCTAGTGCATCCCGTGACGAGTTGCTGCTCAGTGACGCCACCAATGGAGACGACGGAGAAGATATAGAGCTTGGTGAGCTTAGGTCAACTTGCTTTTTCCTCACCGCTACACTCGGGTCAAGTTGTCGGCGCTTCGGGGAGCGATAATGATCCTTCGTACGTGTGATGGTGCTCCTATCCAGCAGCAAAGGCGCTTTTAGCGCTGTATCTGCTCTGCTGTCCAATGAACTTTTCATTCTAGGTGACAGATAATGTTCAACAACAGAGGACTTCCTGTCGGGCACTGATACGTCCATCAAAACTGGTTGTACTTCTCTGCTTTGAGGTAGGCGCTGCACTATTGCTGGTGGCACAGCTAGCGTCTCAATTGATTTCTCTTGTGGTCTCTTTTCGATAAGAGCTTGAAGTTGTGCACCTCCTCCAGTGAGCTTTGCGGGTATATCAAGCGAAACTTTAGTGTCCTTGCGGTCGGTACATGTACCTTTTCTCTCCTTCTCCTTGTCTGGATTCCATTTCAAAATATGAGAAATATCTCCCACATCAATTTTGGGTTTCAGCATTCTTTCGCACTTGATTGCAGGTGACGCACTAATGGCCTTCTCAGTCTCCTACAAAGTAGTCAAACCAGCGTCAGCAAACATGCTGCACCCCCAAAAGTCATTACATAAACAAAGACTGTCTGCAAACCTCAATTGTGGCTGTTGACTTTTCAGGCCTGGTCGGAGTTGTTTGGCTCTCCATCATAGCGTCGTCATCATCCTCATCATTATCATCGTCATCCTCGCGATTGGTGGCAATCACTCGAAGTGGTGGACCTCCTATGAAAGAAGCACTTACGCATAGTTAGGGCAGTAGTATGTCAACAAGCAAGCAACTACTCGTACCGAACGTAAAACGCGCAGGTGGCTTTCGCAATGTAGACTGTGACTTGAGACTCGACCGCGTCGGTAATAACGGTGTCGTGGGCAACGGTGATTTGTTTCCGCGATGTGGTATTTTAGACACGGTCGAGAAGCTTTCCCCGTTCCGGCCATGGGACACTGGTGTTGCATTCGACGGCGTCATCAACATGTGGTTCGAACCCAAAGTGGAAGCGTCGCATTCTCTACTATAGCTTATAGGTGTTATGTCTGCTGGAATGGTCAAAAGCTGAAGTGAAGTCGCTGCGCAACCACGTGGAGTAGTAACAACTAGTTCTTCCTTATTCTGCATGCTGTTGGTCATACTGTTGCCTTGTATCTTCCTAAGTGCCTGCCTCTTGGTCTGTAACGCAAGCACTTTTTGCTCTTGCGGCGAGCCCGAGAAAGCCGCAACCCAACCTGCTCTCCCGGCAATCACCCGGTTCAGTAGCTTTTCCTTTTGTATCGATGTCAGAGCGTTATTGTCTACTCCGAGCTCCAAAATCTCTTTGGCTACTTCCTTATTTCCTACAAAAACACCATGAGCATCATATTCAAAAAGATCCCCCCCCTCCCTTCTCACTCTGTCTACCACGTACCAGCTTCATACTCAAACGCAGCCTCTTCCTCATACCGCAACGGCTGCTTCTCACCTACTCGTCGTTTCTTCATCTCCTGAAAGTTCTGTCTCACCCCTTTCTCACTACTAAACATATCACAAAAAGTCAAACTTTCCAAAGAACTCGAGATCGAAAACACGTCGAACGTTCAAGAATCACTCACTCGCTCAATTTGGCCAGCATAATACAGATCTCCGTGTACTCTGCCGTATCTCGTGCTATCTCCACGTCAATGCACGTTAGCGCACGCTTCAATAGTCGTAACTTACTGTATAATCCTGGATTTCCACCCAATGGGCAGCGTAAAAGCTCGAGCCACGTGGCTGCCGATCGTGGAGCCTCTTTGAGTGCAATTACAAGTCGAAGACGCTGCTCAGAGGCCTTATCCAGCAAGAAAATCGATCGTGCTGACTCTCCAATGTGTAATATCTGCGTAAATTGTCCCTGTGCGTCCATATAACGCACCGTTGGCATGGGCAACTGTTCCATAAATGAGTCGAGTAGCGACTTGGGGCTGGCAGGAGCGTTTGGCGCCTGGTTCTCCTTACCGTTAGAAGGGCCCATCGTAATCTTGCGTCGCGTTGGAAGATACGAAAGAACGTCACGTGGACGCTTGCGGCCTCTGCAAGCCGGCACGTCGTCGCAGTTGCCGATCGCTATGGTGGTCGCGCGTTGAGTGCGCACTCGGAGTGATGGTCGTGCTTAATGGTGCGTGTGGGATATTCCAATTAAAGGGAATATATTTGGCCAATCAATAGGCTGAACAGGCATCAAATAAATAGTAGCAACGCTAAACTAGGATCATCGTTCGATTATATTGCATATTGAGCTAGTTGGATAAGTAAATGGTAGTGCAGTCTATTTATATGGAGGGGAAGAAGTAAAATGCTATCTGTAGAAAGCGATGACGCGTAAGTTTTGTTTGTTTGTTGCCATATATATTCATGGTCCTTGACTTTGTGTTGAATGGTAGATTTTATCCATGAGGAGATGTAGACAGTCACGTATCATCAATATAATGTGAGATTTGTTATTACTCTGCGAATCATATATATAAGCTAAATAGAGGTGCGTTTGAGCAAAAAGCTTAACAAAGCTCACACGGTATCAGGAAACGTGTCTCCGGCAGGCCGACCACGTTGCAGCATCAAGCATGGACACGACGACCCCATCACAGTGTCGTTACACAATCCTTGCATCGAGGCTTGACCGAATGTGCATGAGTTTTATCGGGCCCTTAAAATGTATAGCGACATCATACTTTTGATATGCAATGACGCCTAGTAGTTTTGTCGGTACTCAAGCAGCTCTGGTCTTCGTTTTATAAACAAGAAGCTCTTTAAAAAATGAATCGGGATGTCGTGACTTACGTAGACAACGAAAGCGATAAAAGTTTATTGACGCGTCAGATCAAGAGAAGCTGGTACAGTTTGAAAATATTGTTCCGACCACGGTCGATTTGCTGCCCACTGCCATGAGTTAAGTTTACATTTTGCTTCTTCTGCAACGGCTTGTCACCCTCCTTTTTTAGAAGAGAGAAGTTTGCGACGCTGCTGGGATCATTTTCTAGTGGCGGCGTGAGGCTCACCCTTGTCGAATACCAACAAGTCAAGGAATTCATTACTTGGCGTACTATGTCGGCTATGAGTCAATGGTGTTTGATTGGAAAGGCCATAGCATGTGACGATGAAACAATTTTGGCTTTACATGTCGCGACTCTCAATTTCATTCCATCTTATTACCAATAAGCTCACTAAGCCGTTCAAATCTAAGATTTTTGTGAGCGCAATACCTTAATTTGCGATGCTCTAGGCGGGGCCGGTCATTCTGCGCAGTGCTCGGGTGTTTTTATCGTTTAGCTTCGTCAGGTTGTGCTGGCTCACACGTTGTCGAAGACTTGATTTGGTAGGAAACTATCGCAAAAGATGAACAAATCTGCTACGAATGCACTTAATACAGCAAATAGACGCCGACTGAAGCGGTGGCGTCAACAATTCCAGGTTGTGAAAATGAACGGAAGGTAAAGCAGACCATTGAGACTTTGCCCTGTTGAAAACGTCAGAGAAGAGGGATGAAAAGGCGTGAAAGTCGCTGTGTTCGAGAATGAAAAGACCTGGATTGACATATTGAATGCTTGTTAGTGACCATTATGTGCCCGAAAATGAAATTCGATGTCACCCGGCTTCAGCAAATCTGCACTTTGGCACACAATAATGAGATCATGTATTGTGTGTCATGCACCTCACAGTGTGAGCATGATAAACAGTGGTGCAAACAGTTTGGGCACATTAGACATGCTGTATATTTGCGCAAATGATCCAAGGCCAAGAAGAACTGAGTCTAGTGACTGATTTCTGGAAAATGGATAACGGCGATCATTTTTAGCAATGATGAGCCGATGGTTGCTGCTCAGGACAAAAAAGCTAAACAAAAAGTGATTTGGCTTGCTGGGATCAGCAAATTCCCCTTATGACTGAAACACGTGCAAGCAGTGCGAGAAGAAGCTTTGCACAACCCAATGCAGTCAGAATACTTATGTCCTCGCCTTATGTGACGCTTGCGGAACGAGGCGCTACTTATATTTGGTATTGATGAAATAAGGACCTTTTGCCGTGGTGCTCCGTGGCTCAGTTACTATCGGTTGCTAGCTAGGAACAGGTACCACATGGCGAGGCAAGAAGAGCGAGGCAGTGCTAGTACTACGGACGCAACAGCAGGACCTTGAGACGTTGATGCAGATTGCTCTTTTAGAGTTGTTCAAGATGTTGTCCAATTCTGTCGGTCAATCGTGACGTTTGCCGCGAACAGATATCTAACGCTGAAGATGGCAAGGCTCTCAAGAATTGCCAATGAAAGAGTTTGCGATGATAGTTATGCTGGGATGTCATCGCTGAGAAGACTGAGCCACATGGGGAGGTCCAGCAAATCGGGATGACACGGCGAGCGCAGGAAATCTCGCAGTTTGTTGAGACCGGTATGGTCCGAATCATCCGAGGTGTTCTTTCACTGGTCAACCACGGGTGTAAGTCGAGTCGATTGGACTCCAAGCGGACGTGTTTTCTTATGTGCTAAAGCTTACGATAGACTGTTTTCAATGACACGATATCCGACGGGACGGGAATGAAGTGAGATCTGCTCGAACAGTTTATCGAGGTGAGGGATTGGTGTGGTTTGTTACGAGACAAAGCATTGTTAGTGTTACGACTGGAGATCACGGCGTATGTTTGATTTGCGATGTGGTAAGATAGACAACACGAGGCCATTTGATTTGATTTCGAGACCAGGACTGAAACCAAATTCACTCTTACAGAAAACTTACAAGCTGTACATGAAATTGAAAAACCTGATCGGAACATGCTCTGAAGTCGTGCACATGGCCATAAAAGTATTTGCAGCTCATGGTTGAGTATCAGAGGCAGCCTACTAAAATGGACACGAGGGCCAGTGCCAGTAGCCAGGCCATCGTGGTGATAGACGAGAGACATACTGCGGTACCGAGCTGCAACATCTAATGATACCAGATCTTGCGGCAAATCAGTCAGGGTCTTGTCGAATCAGCATCAGCCGCTCATTGCCAATGGCCACTCAATCAAGCAATCAATAATTTATGCTAGCACATCAAGTTTGACTAGCAACCCTTCTCTTACTGTGCTACCTGTACATGTTAAATTCATTTCAGCCTAACCAATGTCCACAGATCTTGATAGTGACGATAAGAATAACATCCATGTAACGATTGCATACGCCATGTGATTTAACTTGTGCAACTGCTACTAGCAGCGCTATTGACTTAACGAAGTTTCAATTGGGATGTGTTGAATAAATCTGATCAGATTAGATATCGTTCGGCTCAAGTTGATGTAGTAATGTGTAGCATGGTGCACATCGGTACTAATCGTTTGCTTTGTCCTGACAGATTCAAGGACTTACTTACTACTCAAGACCCGTCAAGAGCTCAACAATGCGTTTCATCTTCTTCCTTTCCCTGCTCCTGACCACATTTGTCTTGAGCAGTGACACCTTCGTCAGCGCGGAAACCAACGCTGTAAAGAATTATAGCTACGACAGGACCAATGTCCGCCGCCTACGTGGAGAAAGCAACGTCGAAGAGGAGAGAATTGACACGCATGGTGCTGAAGGTGCCGTCGAGCATTTGTTACCTGCTGCCATGGCTGAAGCAGCGACACCAGCTATTCAAGCTGCGGAGAAAACATATAGAAAAAGTGATGAAGAGATCGCGAAATTAGCGCAGAAGATTGTCGACACACACGAATTATGGAAACTCGAAAATGAAGATTTGGCAAGACTAGCAGTCGCGTTGTCCAGGGCGCAAAAAAGTGACGTGAAAAAGTGGTCTTTGTTCATGATAGTGCTTATTGCATCCTTAACCGGTACTGGTGTTGGTTTTGCTACGTACGCACTTTACCAGTTGCTCACACCATACGGCGCCTAGGTGCTCACATCGGCGGCAACGATTTTATTTTCGACTACGATCTCAGCTTAGCAGTTGTCAAGTTATGTCTGTTATATGCTCAAGCGATTTCTTAGCACATGAAAGGTTTAAGTCGCTTCAGCAGTTCAGATTCATCTCTTCTGGATGGCCAGTCGACTTGTAATTGCAGATAGTATATATCGAGGCATTTTGTCTTTCGATATCGAAAATGATTCAATAATATCATTCATTACCAATCCGACTATGTTGTAATGCTATGACTATGCATTAGCACTACATCAATGTTGGAGTGCTGTCGTGTAATCTACAGCTGCGGTAGCAAAACTATTTATTAAGACGTAGTCAGTGAATGAATGAAGTAGTTGGTGTCTTCAATGGCTCGAACTCCTATGCCTGCTGCAGTTCATGCGTTTTTTAATGTCTACATGTGTATTCAAAGCTGTTATCCAACGCGGACACTTGGTCATCTTGCTTTTGTGTTTTCTTGTAAGTTTAAACTTGTACAGTTGTTTGAAAGCGCCTTTATGCAATGACGACTTTAAGTTGAATCGTTGAGTCGGTTGTACGAGTAACTAAACGTATGGCATCCATGGAATTAAAAACACTGCACCCGGTGCAGATTCCCATTGCAGTGTAGTAAGTACCACACGGAAGAGAAGTGAGCGCAATTCTAGTGCAATATGAAACCAAAGAAGTTGTATATTGATTATTATTGTATTGAACAAGTAGCAAAATGACTTAAGCCAACAGTTATAGGGATACGATATCTACCACTACGACCAAAGTGTTGAGGAGCTCGAGTATCCTACACTGTCAAAAAGACCCAAGCACGAATACACCTCCAAACAGGCCAAGCAAACAGCGCTTCCAGCTTTCCTTCCAGGCCAAAAATGAAGCTTATGGCAGAAATATTAGTGAAAACCACCTTACAGCTTCGATTCAGAATCCTAAGACGCCGTGCCGACGGGTGCATCAGACGAGACGGGCTTTCTATGTTTGTGCAAATAGGTGAGAATGAGGTATCCGACGGACACCAGCACCACCCAAGGCCAACAACCACATAAGTAATTTTCGGGCAGAGATTTTTTATTGCCCTTTACATACGTATTCAAGACCGATGCAAGGTGTTCCATAGTGGGATTAGCTGCAAGCTCCTTCGAGTCAATACCGTTCTTCGCCAGAATTGCGGCTTGTTTTGGAGGAATAACAAGAACTTCTTTTCCTTCTTTGTTCGTTTTTACAGTCGCCTCTACGAGTGGCTTCGTAAACCAGCGTTTAGCACTTTCATAAATAGAAGTAAACCCTTTCTCCTCTTCGACACTGTCTTCTCCACGTAGACGCCGAACTATAGTGCTCTCATCGGTATATTTGTCCATAACATTAGATTTTGCGCTGGTCAGACCACTGGAGCTCAAGATAAACGTGCCCACGAGTAGGGCAAAAAAGCCACTGAGCTGCATCAATAAATTCCTAATTCGAGTCTTCAGTAGCAGCAAGCAAGTTTTTGAATGATGGTCTAGTTCGAGTAGAATCACACACGACCTAATTTGTTGGTGACTAAGAGTCGGAGGATTGTGTTTCTATCAGAGTCGGAGGATTGTGTTTTAATCAGATGAGAGTGTTTTATTTGAACAAATTTTAAGATAGAAATATTTACTGATACGATAAAGTCAAAGCCCATATTTTTGTTTGAATACTTGGTTCATATGGAATCTCTTTTTTATATTGGAAACGTCGGTAGCCATATTCAAAATTAATATGCAATTTTATACTCGCTATTTTGTATTAATTCCGTTTGGATGGTTTTTGCATTGATGGATAGATAAAAACAATAAATATTTTAACTATGCGTATAGATTGATCAATTGCTGATTCTTGTAAAACAGGGCCATTACTACATTTACTGCAGCACCTGATCGATATTGAGGAGAAGGGGTGCGATTTGTTAAAGTATCTGATTTGCTACATAAAAAAATGATAGCAACATGTGTTTCAGCCCACAGTAGTATCCTTCATCAATCCTTTTAACAACTCACTCTATGTCAAGTATATAGTTGCAGTAGGATAAAGGGTGAGCAGTAAAGACCTACGTACGTGCGCTATTGCTTCGTGATTAGCAACACACATATCCTGGTCTTGATCATGCGTCATAGTGTGCAAAACACACAGCATAGCATGGGAACTATGGGATGGAGTGTGGTAAATCTACTAAATCAATGGAGAAATTTGCCGTGGTCGAATGCAGTGAAGTTTACTCACAACGAGCTCGTCAACTTTCTGATTGATAATCATGCTACAGTCTGGATGCAGAGCACAGTAGCTGTTCGATCACATTGACACTACGACGCTGACCGTTGTAACGGGATGTTGTTGGTAACGCTGCTGCTCATGGTGATATGCACAAACCATGGCTGATTAACCAATGCTACATGACAATTCAAACATTTTTGTTGTCAAACGGAACAATAGATCAAGTTCTATGCTTCATCAGGACAATTTAAAGAAGATACGGAACCGCTGCGGGCTATATATTTTGTAATGATTGATCCTGGTTTTGAGATCACATTGGGCATACCCTCAGTGGACTACATTTAGAGTAGCACGAGAGGCTAAATGGTAAGTGACAACACTCAGAGTAGCAGGCGACTAAATTGCAAGTAAATAAGAGTTGAGTTTGATCGAAGCCATTGTGAAGTGCCTTAGATCTTATAAAATTTCGTGCTCCATTATTAGGTTTGTTCAGCGATAGATTTAGTTTTTCGGTAGTACTGGTACTATAGCTCAGAATAGAAGTTAGCGCAATTTCTAGTAGTGCCATTAGAAAGTCAAAATGTATTGGAGTTGTTTATTATTAATGCAACGAATAAGTAGCCCGATGTCTTATCGAGTCAACAAGATTTGAGATACGCTATCTACTAACCCTTAGCAACTCGAGTGTGTCCTATGTAGTAAGAAACGTACACGGATACACCCACGACCAGGCCAAGCAAGCTGCGCTTCCATCTTTTTCGAGGACAAGTATTGAGCTCATATAGAAGCCTTGAAAGCTCCTAAGCCGAGCCTGAAGGTACCTCGTGAACCGTTCCAACCGTTCTGGTTGCTGGAGGTCCGCCGGGCGGTCCCCTTTTTGACACTACATCCAAAATGACGAACATGACGGCACCAAAACCGACAGTATACATCAACATCTTGAAAATTCTTATCCCCAAGAGATCCATTTTGCCATCCGCAATGCCGTTCACGACCTTCGCTATCTCCATCTTATTGCCCTTGAGGAGGTCCTTTAAATTGATGTCGTTTGCTTCCAGAAGTGCTTTATAAGTACGAGATACTTGAAGCGTTTTCGTCCCATCTTCAGCATGAACTACACCCGCACCGACGCGAGGTGATCGTCTAAACATGTCTGATAGTCTACTAAAGAAGTCTCTAAATTCTCTCTCTTCTTTAGACTTGGCATCGTACTCTCTTTCTCTACGTAGCAAAAGGTTGGCTTTAGTGCTTACGCCCTCATTAGAATGCTCCGTTACTGCGTAAGATTTGGCGCTGATGACGCTGCACCAGTTCATGACAAACATTGCCAAGGCAAAAAAGACTTTGAAATGCATGAATAAATTCTATCACCAGTCTGGGTAGCAAGCAGTACGCAAGTTCTGGGATGAATTGTTGTAACTAAGCAATCTAATGCTACCGAGCAGCCATACAATCACAGTTCCTTTATAAATTAGAGCCGTAGTAAGTGCCAAATCTGATGACAGAGCCTAAACAGATTGCGAGACCAGGAATCCCTCACAAATCCGACTGCAACGTCTGTGCAGTTGATTGCATGGATTTTGTTACATGTTATAGTGACTAGTTCATACATACGTTCGGGAATGCAGCCAACACAAAATTGATGTACAAAGAAATGAGGTCGCCGCCAGGTTTACATCGATTAATCATGGGTTTTAAAATGACTTTTTAAATTAGTCCCATTGAAAAAACAATTTCAAAATGAGTCCTATTAAAGAGTAAATCCCTTCATTTTACATTTACTTTGCATATCTTGGTACCAGAAAAGACACTAACCCTATGATCAAGGAGAAAAAAAAGGCGCTTCAGTGCGCGCGACCATCACTCCGAGTCCGCACTCTACGCGACGCGGTCTCGATCCGTTCAACGCGACGTAAGACCTCGTTTGTACCTCTAATGGTAAGGAGAACCAGGCGCCAAACGCTCCTGCCAGCCCCAAGTCGCTACTCGACTCATTTATGGATCAGTTGCCCATGCCAACGGTGCGTTATATGGACGCACAGGGACAATTTACGCAGATATTACACATTGGAGAGTCAGCACGATCGATTTTCTTGCTGGATAAGGCCTCTGAGCAGCGTCTTTGACTTGTAATTGCACTCAAAGAGGCTCCACGATCGGCAGCCACGTGGCTCGAGCTTTTACGCTGCCCATTGGGTGGAAATCCAGGATTATACAGTAAGTTACGACTATTGAAGCGTGCGCTAACGTGCATTGACGTGGAGATAGCACGAGATACGGCAGAGTACACGGAGATCTGTATTATGCTGGCCAAATTGAGCGAGTGAGTGATTCTTGAACGTTCGACGTGTTTTCGATCTCGAGTTCTTTGGAAAGTTTGACTTTTTGTGATATGTTTAGTAGTGAGAAAGGGGTGAGACAGAACTTTCAGGAGATGAAGAAACGACGAGTAGGTGAGAAGCAGCCGTTGCGGTATGAGGAAGAGGCTGCGTTTGAGTATGAAGCTGGTACGTGGTAGACAGAGTGAGAAGGGAGGGGGGGGGATCTTTTTGAATATGATGCTCATGGTGTTTTTGTAGGAAATAAGGAAGTAGCCAAAGAGATTTTGGAGCTCGGAGTAGACAATAACGCTCTGACATCGATACAAAAGGAAAAGCTACTGAACCGGGTGATTGCCGGGAGAGCAGGTTGGGTTGCGGCTTTCTCGGGCTCGCCGCAAGAGCAAAAAGTGCTTGCGTTACAGACCAAGAGGCAGGCACTTAGGAAGATACAAGGCAACAGTGTGACCAACAGCATGCAGAATAAGGAAGAACTAGTTGTTACTACTCCACGTGGTTGTGCAGCGACTTCACTTCAGCTTTTGACCATTCCAGCAGACATAACACCTATAAGCTATAGTAGAGAATGCGACGCTTCCACTTTGGGTTTGAACCACATGTTGATGACGCCGTCGAATGCAACACCAGTGTCCCATGGCCGGAACGGGGAAAGCTTCTCGACCGTGTCTAAAATACCACATCGCGGAAACAAATCACCGTTGCCCACGACACCGTTATTACCGACGCGGTCGAGTCTCAAGTCACAGTCTACATTGCGAAAGCCACCTGCGCGTTTTACGTTCGGTACGAGTAGTTGCTTGCTTGTTGACATACTACTGCCCTAACTATGCGTAAGTGCTTCTTTCATAGGAGGTCCACCACTTCGAGTGATTGCCACCAATCGCGAGGATGACGATGATAATGATGAGGATGATGACGACGCTATGATGGAGAGCCAAACAACTCCGACCAGGCCTGAAAAGTCAACAGCCACAATTGAGGTTTGCAGACAGTCTTTGTTTATGTAATGACTTTTGGGGGTGCAGCATGTTTGCTGACGCTGGTTTGACTACTTTGTAGGAGACTGAGAAGGCCATTAGTGCGTCACCTGCAATCAAGTGCGAAAGAATGCTGAAACCCAAAATTGATGTGGGAGATATTTCTCATATTTTGAAATGGAATCCAGACAAGGAGAAGGAGAGAAAAGGTACATGTACCGACCGCAAGGACACTAAAGTTTCGCTTGATATACCCGCAAAGCTCACTGGAGGAGGTGCACAACTTCAAGCTCTTATCGAAAAGAGACCACAAGAGAAATCAATTGAGACGCTAGCTGTGCCACCAGCAATAGTGCAGCGCCTACCTCAAAGCAGAGAAGTACAACCAGTTTTGATGGACGTATCAGTGCCCGACAGGAAGTCCTCTGTTGTTGAACATTATCTGTCACCTAGAATGAAAAGTTCATTGGACAGCAGAGCAGATACAGCGCTAAAAGCGCCTTTGCTGCTGGATAGGAGCACCATCACACGTACGAAGGATCATTATCGCTCCCCGAAGCGCCGACAACTTGACCCGAGTGTAGCGGTGAGGAAAAAGCAAGTTGACCTAAGCTCACCAAGCTCTATATCTTCTCCGTCGTCTCCATTGGTGGCGTCACTGAGCAGCAACTCGTCACGGGATGCACTAGAATCTCTAACGAGCAGAGTTGTGGTTTGTCCAGCTGGGTTTTGCATTTTTCTGTCAGGTGCGCAAAAGTCACCCTATCTTCTTTTGTCCAAATTTGTAGGTGAACGGTCTGAAGTATATAAAATTGGAGCAGATTGGAAGTGGTGGTAGCAGTAAAGTTTATCGAATGCTTGGACCCGATCTCAAGATCTACGCGCTGAAAAAAATTAAGTTGAAGAAACTGGATGCAAAAAGTATTGCCCAGTACACAAATGAGATAAAGCTGTTGAAACGCTTACAAGGCAATCCGCACATTATCAAGCTTATTGCTGCCGAGCAAGATCTTCAACAGCGGCAGATCAACGTGGTATGATACCAAAAGCATCTTACGAAGCATTCATGTGTATAAATGGCGTGCATTTTTATTGTAACAGATAATGGAGCATGGTGAGATCGATCTAAGCGCGCGACTTCGCGACTTGAACGGTGGTATGGATGAAAATTTGCTACGAGTCATTTGGACTCAGATGCTTCAAGCTGTTGATGCCATTCACAGAACGCGAATTATTCACGGTTGGTCTTGGTGGTTATGTATTATGAGCGACGTCTTTTGTACTAATATGGAGGTTTATAACCCAGGCGATTTAAAACCGGCGAACTTCTTGTTTGTAAATGGTGCGCTTAAGCTTATCGACTTTGGCATTGCAAAGGCAATTCCTTCAAACGACACGACAAATATCGAACGCGACAGTCAGATCGGTACGGTCAATTATATGTCTCCTGAGGCTATTCAAGGCAACACCTTGCCCAACGGCGAGCGTGATCCTGAGGGAAAGATGAAGGTAATGTTTGTGATGTGAACGAGGTTGACGTTGCCTGACCCTTTTATGCTCTGTTGCTTACTTTCTAGGTTGGACGCGCAAGTGACATTTGGTCGTTAGGGTGCATTCTCTACCAGATCGTGTACTCGAAGCCCCCATTCGCGGATGTTCGCAGCATCATTGATAAATTTCGCTGTATCATCGATCCGGCAGTACCAATTCCGTTTTCCCCGCTGCAGAACCAAGACCTGGAAAATGTGATTCGCTCTTGCTTGCAGCGAGACCATCGTCGTCGACCTCCAATCACTGGAGAAAGAGGTTTGTTGAGCCATCCATTTTTGCGGAGCGGAGGCTCGAGTGCGTGCGAGCCGTCAGTTACCATGGTGAACATGTCCAATGCGTCACAAATCCTCTCGCAGCTTGGTAATCTATTGCGCTCCCAGGGATTGCCTAGTGGTCGCGTGAACATGTTCATGTCCATCGGTCAGGAAGGCCTGCGGAATGAAAGTAACGACGTCTTTGGAACACATCATGTCTACGATACCCAAGAGCGACGAACGGATATCTGATTATCGTGATTATGCCATCTAGTTTTCAAAAGCAATGGCACGTTGTTGTGGGTGCATGTTCGTGAGTGACTAGATTGCCGTGGTGTAGTGTACATGCAGCTGAATTCGCAAGAAATTGTGTCGTTCTTCTTCATGTTAGTACAATAGAGAACTTTGATCGGGAATAAATTTGAACAGTCGTCCAGCAGCCACTTTTGGCGCTTACAGCCTCGGTTCCAGCTTTAACTGTGCTCACGCTTCAAATGTCACCTATACTGTTAGCTTAATACAAATAAAGCTTGTCCATCCATAGCCACTTTGCTTATTACTCTCATGAAGTGGTATATGCATACATCTTATCAAGAACATCAGTTTGAATTGCAAGTAACGACTTTTCAGGTGTCAATGTCATAAACCAATTACTGCCAACTTTCTTTGTTTTGACCTTGTGACAGTCAAAAGAAGACAAGTCGACCGAAACGCAGTCATCGATACCCCCACCAAAAATTTTAATTTAAAAATTTTTTTTTAAACAAAAGCGCAGCTGTAGAAACGGTTCAATGGCCGAAGAGCTTTTACATGCAAATGTTTTGTGGCTCGTGGTAACGTCGCTGCAATCGGGCAGGAAAATCTGCGTCTTGAGCAGCGCTTAAAGAGATTTTATAGAAAACTAAATCAAGCAAATAAACATTACACTTTATTGCAAAGGTAATGCAGAGCAGTAGACCATGCGCCCACGCTGTAGCACTGTGTAAGCGCGTCAATACTTACTTGTAAATGCTGCTGCTTATGTCAGCAGGGTGTCTAATCCTGTACAATGGGTTTACAACACGATACAGTTTTTCCGTGATCGGGCTGCAATGGCTAATTACAAGCTGTTAGAGTTGCTGTTGACTGCACCAAATTTGACGTAACTCTGCGATAATGGCGAGATGTTTCAAGATGAATGAAGTGCGAGTGCAACGGAGCCAACTCTTTTGTCGGAGTAAATTTGCCTCTTTTGGTCTTGTTGGAACGCTGTTAATACGACAACCACGTTCAATGACCAAATTGACATTGAAATGAAAAAAAACTTATACTATCAGTGATGCAATATTTAACATCCTTGACGAGTTTGTTTACATTTTAGTGTCGATCATGTCATTCTTTGTTAGAAATGATTAGTATTAACAGGCCGTATCAGGTCAATTGCAACGGCAAAACCTTTTACGTAAGTAAGGCGTTCATTTATATATAAGAGGGGACGCGTTGGTGGATTACAGACGGACAAGTTGCAACGAAATTACATTCCCGTCGCAGTATGCATGTATCATTAGCAATATATAGTACTTTTAATTCGGTGCAGCAGGTGCACAATCTACTTGTAACAGATATAAGCTGTTGGAGAAGCAGCTGAAGTGGCTGCTCCAGAAAAGGTAGGTGTTTGTCAGTTACAAAATAAACGTAAACTGTCACCTTGAAGAAATGTCGGCAGTGCTCGCTGTGGCACTGGATTAGATACTCGTAATGCTTGGAGCCTTGACTGAGCGCATGTGCAGGATAAAATCTTACAGATCGGACAAGCCGTGCAAGATTGCAGATTTCCGCTAAGTCGAGTATATTCGGTTCGATGTTGGGAGCTAGTGTTGGAAAATGATGGGAAATGGTTTGCGCGACATTATGCGTTTTGAATCATGGCGACCGCTCGACGTTAGTACGTGATCGGTGGCCGTGATGTGGGATCAGAGCACGACGTGTGTAGACTGAAGTGAACAGAAAAGCCTACAAATGCATATTATAATAATGAGTATTAGTTTCGCTTTTACGCTCGAACAGAGAGGATGGGTGAAACTAGGCTTTATGCTTTTCAGCATGTGCTGTCCCCGGGCGCAATTAGAACGCGTCTGCAACGCCAGGCGATTGAAACCAGCTCGTCGGATTGTCACCTACCGAGTCTGAGAGGCCGTCGCACGTGAGGTGGGAGATGATACCAGTAATGTAAAACTCAAGATAATTGAGGTATTCACAGCCATGCATGATTGCATGGATCGCCGTAAACTTTCCAGCTTAAGCAAAAAAGGAAGAGCGCATGCAGGGAACTCATAAAACTGGTGTTCTTCTGTCGACGTTTAAGAATGGTTTGAATTTTTCACATTGGGAGATAAACGCGCTCCAGCACACGTTTCCTCCATCGATGCAAGCTCCTGCACCAAGAGTTTTACACATTTCTAAAGCTCGGTGTACCAGCAGCATTTAAAATATGCTGCCACAATGCAAATGTGGTGGCGTGGGTTATCATAATTGCGTGATGAGACTCTAATCCACTCACTGTGTGGGACCGCCGACTGTCAAAGGGGGGTACACAGAGGTCTACCCTGAGGGACCGACCGATATCGACTGACATAGGTACTCAACGGACTAAGGTCTGCCGAAGAAGGACCGAGGTTGACCGACGAAGGACCGAGGTCGACCGACGAAGGACCGAGGTCGACCGACGAAGGACCGAGGTCGACCGACGAAGGACCGAGGTCTACCGGTGAGAGGCTGAGGCTCGCCGTGAGGGACTGGGGTTTACCGGCGATGGACAAGGGTTGACCTTGAAGGACCGGATTCACCTTGAGGGACAGCGGCCTACCGTTAAACGGCCGCTTCTCCTCTGTGGTCTCCTTTCTCTTCGGTCTACCGGTACTTAAGCTCTACACATTTTAAAACCACTTCACCTTACAAGACTGGCCTATGCATCAAGTCTAAAAGCCACAGCGAGCATCACCACCTCCAAACGTACCACCTGACTACCATCCACACCAGATGGCCGAGGTTCTAGCGCCTATTACTTGCCAGAATAAAGCTGATAGCTCGTCCTTTTGATATAAATAAACTCCATTAGGGGCTAGGATCAGTTATCAGAATTACGTCATTGGTTCTATCGATATATATATATATATTTTGTGTTAGCTCAAAATACGTATGATTAGATTGGTCGGAAGAAGTCAATACTGATATAATATGACCCTTTCTTGATGGTACCGCTGCGGGCTTCTGTAGCCAAGCTACTTATGCGCTACATCCCCAGGAAGACAAGCTCAAACAGCTTTTACGTCTTAGGGTTCTTAACCCTCCCAAGACTAGCTTCACAAGCTTGTGCCTTTTGGTTGTATACAACCACGTCTCCAAAAGACTCGTATCAAAGTACTATTTCGCAGGAGGAATATAACGCTCTAGCACTTAAGCTATTTTAGAGCAAGTTTGAAATTGATCTAATTAATGTTTAACTTCTAGCACTAAATATAGAAGAACCTACTCTATACTTAGTACTAGTCAATATTTACTGGCGCTTTAGTATTTTATTATTATGCAAACATGCATAGTCGCTATATTTTAAATAAGTATAGTGACTACGTGGCTCTCTGCCTGAGACCCTTCGTACTTCACGTACGGTCACATTAAGCCTACTCTTGCACTCAAGGTACAGCCACACCACATTGGTGTGGCAGGTGTGTATGTAAAATACACACCTTCTTGTAACCCCGTTACCCCCTCCCCCCACCAATCCGTGGGACCCGACGTACCCACGAATTTTTCGCACTTAATTGGAGCCATTTTCTACCCATTTTGCGTGCCTCGCAATAAGTGCTTGCACTTGCGTCTAAAGCTTCTGTGTTTTTAACACTTGCTCTTTGAGCACCTGTGCTTTGCACACACGCTTTATAAGCATCCTTATGTTACGACACTCGCTTTTTGAGCATATGGTGCATCGCATTCACGCTAAAGCATTAAGTGTTAAGACACTCGCTTTTTGAGCATATGGTGCATCGCATTCACGCTAAAGCATTAAGTGTTACGACACTTGCTTATAAGCGTTAAGTGCCAAGCACTTGGTAATAATATTTGTGAGTTTACGAACACTTGCTTTCACAGCACAAGGTGCCTAGCGCTTAATATTGGAGCATTACAGTGCTCACAACACTTGCTTTAGCATCACAGTGTTCACAACACTTGCTTTAAGTATCACAGTGCTCACGACCACTTGCTTTTTAAAGCACTTGTCTAAACAGCACTTGCTCCATCATGGATGAAGCAATGCGTCACGACATCTTTGGGGACGATGACAGTGACGTTGCCTCTACGGGGGTCGGAGCCGAGTCACCTTCGGGTCAAAGCAACCCAAGGTCACCACGCATCACCGAGCGAGGGACGTCGATCCCATTCTGTGTCTTCTGCTCTAAGAGAGACAACCCCATTGCACCAAGCGCCTCCTCTTTCCTCGCGAGAGGGTACGACGAAGAGGTAACCAACCCTCTTGACGCTGCACAGCGTCGTCAACTCGATGACAAGGCCCGAGCGGCCGCTTTGACACGGCCCAAACAAACGTTTTCACGACGTGATTATGGGTTCGTGCCTCGGGATCCTAATGAGGAACTTGACGAGCTGCATCGCAATCTTTGCAAACCTATATCATTGGGTCCCATGACCGTACGGCCTGCGAGAATGCAGATATTAATGCTCTTCATAAGTGGCTCCTTACTCTCCAGGAGCTTACGGTGAAAATGTATCAGGAGCGACTATCACGACAGTCACGTGGGGTGCCCGTGCACCAACCAAACGGCATACCAGTGGTGCTTGCACCAGGTAAAACATCTGCACAAGATGATCACCAGTTCATACGTTGGGTAGAACGAGCATGTATGCTCTCAAGTTTGTCAAACTTGCGTTTAAGCGCTAAAGCGCAAGTCGTTTGGTTAGAACGTCGTCTACGTTTTAACTTCGCTAAGCTTAAAGCGAAACGTCAATTACCTTCCACATACAGGTCAAAGACTTGTGGGGACAAGCTTCTAAAGCTGTTGCCCGTACTTCTCACTCGAGTGATGTACCGACATTGTCATCTTCTAAAGGTCAGAGGCGAAGCCAGCCTACCGACCCTACTTTCACAGCACCTAGTGCTAGGAAGCGTCAGAAGCCAGCTGTCGTCGCTTCTGACCGTCCTGGTCAAAAGTGTCAACGGCGTCTAGGCAGTCCTGCCGGAAGGGTACCTCGTACTCCCACGAGTCATACGACTGGGTGTAACCCCCCCCCTACTTCAAAAAAGATTGATTGGGTATGATCCAGGTGACGGCGCCGAGCTAAGATGCGTTCCACGTGGAGCTGTTGATGACCCAGCTCATCAATCAGCGTCGGGGGAGGTTGATGACCCACTGACCGCTCATCACTCTAAAATTGAGCGTCGCCTAACGCTCCTGGAGCGTGATGCCCTTGCATCCGCGTGGTCTCACCTGTCATCGCTCGATGACCGTGTCGATCGACGCCGTCAGTCTTTTGAGCGTTATCGCTCTAAGACCTCGGATCTCTTAACGGCGATTGAGCGCTATCAAGCCGAACTGCAATGTCAGATCGACCTCATGGTACGCCTTCAGCGTCCATATGCACCTCCGGTGCATTACTTCCCTCTCTTTCGGCTGGGGATTCGGGGACAACCCCTCGAAGTCCACCGAGGTCGAGTTAAGATATGGCTTTAGCAAGCCCACGTAGAACACAGGATGTGTTATCATCTTCTTTGGAAGGTTTAGGCTAAACCTTTCTTGCTTATGACCTTAAAGGGTTCAATAAAACGTGGTCGTAATTTGGTTTTGCATACCACCGAAACGGCACGAGTAGGTAAATTTCTAGCGTTTCATAGAACTAAATCGCCCATTTTGAACTCGTGTTCGTTCTTTCTGCCATTGGCATCTGCTTGTTCCTTTTGAACAACCTGGCATTCAGCCATAGCGTTTTTGACGCGACGTAATACGTCAAAACGCGTTGACCGAAACGCTTCCACCTTCTTGCGCATCGCAACAGGGCTGATATCAGCCAAGCCTTCGGCTATCTCTGCCCAGTAAGCCCTGATGTGGCAGAGGGTAGGCTTTGACGAAACGCGAGGATTAGCCAAACCATTCACATGGAATGGGGTGAAGCTTGGCGAGGCATGCACCGCGTTGTTCAAGGCAAACTCTACCAGAGAAAGCATCGTGCTCCATTGCTCGGGTGTTTCAGCACAGACACTGCGAAGCATATCGCCAATAACGCGGTTGACGCGTTTAGTCTGACCATCTGTCTGCGGATGATCCGCAGTGGACATGTCCAGTCGAGTGCCAAGCACTCTAAAGACGGACGTCCAAAACTTACCCGTAAAACAAAGGTCTCTCTCTATCCGAGACGATTGCCACAGGCAATCCGTGTTGTCGAAACACACGATCCATGAACAGCTTTGCTGTTCCTTCTCCATCAATGGAGTCCAGCACTGCCGCTAAGTGAGCCGTCTTGCTCAGTCGGTCAACGAAGTCCACAATCCCAGTGTTGCCTGCCGCATCACGCGGTAGGCCAAACACAAAGTCCATACTATTGCTCTGGGAGTGATTAGTGATGCCACAAGGGCTGTCTAACGCACCTACAACATTCAATCGTCTAGTGACGCAGTGTTTTGGCCCCATAAAGCATAGAACAGACATACTACGACGATATATTTGCCCATAGTCGAGCCGAAAATGGAAAGACTGGTATGGAGCACATCGAGCACCTGAGAGATGTGCTCGGTTGCATGAGGATGCATCAGTTGTATGCCAATAGTGAGAAATGCATATTTGTTGTGAAGAGATTCACTTTTTGGGATGCTTCATTGGGAACGCGAGGAATCCGGGCAGACTTTGTTAAGGTCAAAGCCATAGTGAATTGGCCGTTTTCGAAGAACCAGAAGGACCTCCGCAAGTTGTTGGGCTTGGCAAATTACTTGCACAAGTATAGCCACAACTATGCGGAAGTGGCTCGGCCATTGTCGAATTTCCTTAAAAAGGATGTGGAACGGTATTGGAACACCGAGCACCACGAGGCTTTTGGAGCCATTAAGGAGAGTCTTCTCCAGGCGCCAATTCTGGCCCTGCCTGATCCTGATCGTCCGTTTAGCGTCGTATGTGACGCTTCGGACTTTGCCATTGGCAGTGCACTTTTGCAAGTTGACTCTGAGGGTCGAGAACTTGTCATCGCGTTTGAGTCTCTCCAATTTAAAGCTGCAGAGAAGAGCTATTCCGTTCATGACAAGGAGCTACTTGCGATGAAGTATGCCCTTGTTAATTTCAGAGTACACCTGTTGGGCTCAAAGCCGTTTGTGATCTATACCGATCATGCGTCATTACGCACAGCGACACAGTCGTCTCATCTCTCGCAGAGAATGGGTCGTTGGCTCTCCTTTATTGCGGAGTATACCTTTGATGTGGAGTATAAGCCTGGAAAACAGAATGTTTTGGTTGACGCGTTATCGCGTAGACCTAACTATGAGCTTGCTCATCTCGCTGTTGTGAGTTCGTCAGGAACAGATCGTATCCGTGTGGCGTATGCACGCGATGAGGCATGTGTTGCTATTCTGCAGGCGCTGGGTAGCGCAGATTTTGAAAACTCTAAGGTGTAGTTGCCACCACGTAATCGTGCGAGATGACATCGTTATGCACTGACCGATGGTCTGTTGTACTATAGTGCCGGGTCGGATGACCAGCCTCGTGTTGTGGTGCCTCATGATGAGGACCTCAAGTATCAGATACTTTATGAGGCTCATGATACACCACATGGTAGTCATTTAGGTCGTGAGCAGACCTACAGCTCGGTGAGCACCAATTATTGGTGGCCCCAGATGTACAAATGGGTTGGCACCTACGTAAGCACGTGTGAAACGTGTCAAAGGGTGAAGCCCTCGCCTAATACGGCTTTGCGCTATTGGCGAGTTTGCCTGTACCCTCGGGGTTGTGACAGTCCATTAGTATGGACCTTGTGTTTGGCCTACCGCGCGATGCGGCAGGCAACACTGGGATTGTGGTCTTTGTGTAGACCGACTGAGCAAGACGGCTCACTTAGCGGCAGTGCTGGACTCCATTGATGGAGAAGGAACAGCAAAGCTGTTCATGGGTCGTGTGTTTCGACAACACGGATTGCCTGTGGCAATCGTCTCGGATAGAGAGAGACCTTTGTTTTACGGGTAAGTTTTGGACGTCCGTCTTTAGAGTGCTTGGCACTCGACTGGACATGTCCACTGCGGATCATCCGCAGACAGATGGTCAGACTAAACGCGTCAACCGCGTTATTGGCGATATGCTTCGCAGTGTTTGTGCTGAAACACCCAAGCAATGGAGCACGATGCTGCCTCTGGTAGAGTTTGCGTTGAACAACGCGGTGCATGCCTCGCCAAGCTTCACCCCATTCTATGTGAATGGTTTGGCTAATCCTCGCGCTCCGTTAACGCCTACCCTCTGCCACATCAGGGCTTACTGGGCAGAGATAGCCGAAGGCTTGGCTGATATCAGCCCTGTTGCGATGCGCAAGAAGGTGGAAGCGTTTCGGTCAACGCGTTTTGACGTATTACGTCGCGTCAAAAGCGCTATGGCTGAAAGCCCGGTTGTTCAAAAGGAACACGCGGATGCCAAAGGCATGAAAAAAACGAAGATGAGTTCAAAGTGAGTGATTTAGTTCTATGAAACGCTAGAAAACTTACCTACTCGTGTCTTTCTATGTGGGCTTGCTGAAGCCAAACCTTAACCCGACCTCTGTGGACTTCAAGGGGTTGTCCCCGAATCCCCGGCCAAACGAGGCGGGTATTACGGCACCGGAGGTGCATATGTACGCTGGAGGCGTACTAAAAGATCATGGATCGATGGGTCACCTACCCTTTCCCACGCTGACTGATTAGCCGTGTCATCAATAGTTTCTCGTCGAGCGTATATTGGCGCGACGTCTTCCTCAGGGTCACACCCAGTATTTTAGTAAAATGGAGGGGGCACTCTCAGTCGTATGACTCATGGGAGTACAAAGTGTCCCTACGGCAAGACTGTCTGGAAGTCTTTGAAGCTTTTGATCGGGAAGATCAGAAGCGGCGACAGCAGTAGCCGGATGCTTCCTAGCACTGAGTGCTGTGGATGCAAGGTCAGTAGTTAGGCTTTACCTCTGAACCTTCTTGGGAAAGCAGTTGCCGGTACTCACTCGCGTGAAAAGTACTATTATCTGCTTCAGAAGCAAAGATTACGGCGCATATGGCTTTGTCTATATGAAACACAAGGCGTAAAGACTTGGGGAGCTCAAAAAGCAAGTAGATATAGAACGCTATGGCTCCATGAGCATGTGATGGGCACTTCGGTGCACAAAATAAGTGTGAAACACTTAGCTGCTATATAAGCACGCTTTAATCATAATGAAGCTTTAGAAGCAAGTTTACGACACTGTGAGGCTTTATATAAGCAAGTGTGAAACATAATGAAGCTTTATCAAAAGTGTACAACACTTTATGGTTGTATAAGCAAGTGTGGAACACTATGAAGGCTTTTATAAAAGTGTACAACACTTTGGGATTATGTAAGCAGGCGTTATAGACTTAAGAGCGTTATAGACGCAAGTGTTCAATACGAAGGTGCGTTACAAGCACGTGTTAAACATTTAGGTGCTTTATACCGAGTGCTGACCACGAAGGTGCTTTAAAAGCAAGTGTTTAGCAAAAATGTGCTTTATCAGCAAGTGTTAAACACTTAGGTGCTTGATAAGCTAGTGTTAGAAATTAATGTGCATTGTTAAATAGTGTTCGACACTAATGTGAATTGTAGCTAGTGTTCGACACTAATATGCATTATCAGCTAGTGCACGACACTAATGCGCATAATAAGCTAGTGTACTCGGTGATTTGTGAGCAAGTGTTACACACTTATATGATTAATCGCTTAGAAGCAAGTGTTTCAAACACTGAAATGCTTTAAAGCAAGTGCTAGGCGCATAAATGCTATAAAAGCAAGTGTTTGTAAACACTACTGGGTATTAATACCAAATGCTAGGCACTTGACTCTAATAAGCAATTGGTGTAACGGGGCGAGAGCTCCGTAACGTAGCCTACTCTAAAGGTCTTACGAGGAAGCGTAAGAAGTATGCAGTTTACTTGCGTACTTAGGACTAAATTTAACTCTATTATTAAGGTTAGATTAAATATCCTAAAACTTCTGTGGCCAAATATTAATTGGGTGAATGGGGCTAAACTCCACTTTTAACTAATCAAATAGTGGCACTAAAGATACGTTATTCGTATCGTTTCCTTTTCCTACTTTATGTAATATTGTCAATATTCTCTACCTAGTTATGCATGATACTGGGACCGTTATTATTGCCATATCGTACTTGATATGGCGTGTAACGATACAACCCCATTACACCACCCCCACTCAAAATGACAAATACCATGAGTGGAAGGGACCACAGCACAGCAGATACACAGCGCGCCACTTGCACTGCTTCACCGAGTCGCCAACCAGCTTCGGCACCGCGCAAAAACCCGGCGGTGCCTTCGACAACTTCCAATCCACTGAGAAGATACGTAGATACCTTGCGAGTCTGGACCTTGTATGACTGCAGTGGTATCCAGCAATTACGTGGGGACAAGGTCATGGCCGATATGTGGCGAAGGTGAAGACAAACGCGCAGAAACTCGTCACGGCTACCCTTGCCGTGACCCGAGACTTGCTTGATGAATCATGGACTGCGTTCGTGCGACGCTGGAACTTGGAACCACATTTCGGCAAATTATTACCATATCGGGAGGAACAGCGACGGAAGTATGGGGTGTCCGACTTGCGTGAGATGTTGTGTACAATGTCTTGGAACGCTGGACAACCGTATTGCTCCGTGCAAAGGCGCGAGGGATGTCGATTTTGTCAGCGGTGAGCAAGCTCCAACCCGCGCGCGAGTGGGAATCAATTCTTGCGCAATATCCAATGACGGAAGAAGAGCGCCCGTGTATAAGGCGCTATGAACGTGCTCTCTCGATTTATGAGCATGTACGTCTGCTCGGTCGTGCACGTACTCGACCGACACGTGACTCACGTCCACGCTCGCGGTCTACAAGTCCTCGACCGCGAGAACCACCACGTTCGCCTCGGCGTCGTACTCCTTCACCACGTCTGTATCGTCGGCGAGAAGAATGGAGCGAGGATCCCACGAATCGCTCGTGGAAGGGAGACCAAGCCAGCGAACGCGATATTGACGACCATCCGAGATCGCCGTGGGACGGCCATGACTGGAGGCGCGGTGATTCAAGGTCGACGGGTCGCGATGCTCGAGAATCTTATCGACAATCCAGCGCGGATTCCCGGCGATATCAATCAGCGGTGGAGGACCATCACGGTGGAAGCGTGCATGAGGTGTCTGCGAGTCTGGCGGGGTCTGAGATGACCGAGCCTCTCGCGAAGGAGCTTCGCGAGTATCAACAACGCGTTGGGTTTGTTGGATATGACGCGGAGCAGGCGAGGGAACCGGCTGAGCTTGCTGACTCGCGAGTGGAGCAGGTGTCTTCGACTGTTGTCGGATTGACGGCTTGCTTGGAACGGTTGGAACAGTCAAACGCGGCTCTTTGGAAGGACAACGTGGTGTTGCGAGGGGACCGTCGACCGGATCCTCCAAGGAAGCCGAAGTACCGCTGGCCACGTTATGCTCCCGCGGTGGGACCTTCTGATCAGTCGAGAGGAGGGCCGACCAGTAGCGTTTGATTCTTCCGACGTAAAACGTCGGATAAAGCCGCATTGCAGTTGGAATATCAAGTGCCCATGCCCATTACCGTGACGACCTTGAACGGTCCAATATTGCGCGGCGAAAGTTTATTTGCACCGAGATTTGTCAAGGATGTCTCTTGAATGCCTGTCGTGGATAACAACACGAGTCACCCACGGAGAACTTCTCTTAATTCTTGCCTTTTGTTTGTCCACCGCGCTCGCAAGGGTATCATTAACAAATCGTACAACAGACTGTGGTTGTTCCACAAATGCGTCGATAGCCGCCGAGCCAGTGAGACGAACACTCGGCGGCGAGGGATGAGATGCTGCGTGATCTGAAAAGGGGGAGATCCAGCGACTATGTGTTGTTGTCGACGAGACGACGCTCGCCAACCACGAGCGTCCTGAAGGGATGGAGCCAAAGTCAGCACGCAAAGGGCGCTTCGTGGCGCAGTCATGGTATGAGCTAGCGTCCTCGAATAATCCGGATTTCAAATTGGCACAAGAGTTTGCTGATGTTTTCTGAATAAGGTTCCAGCAGTCCTGCCTGCTGACCGTAGTGTACGGCACGAGATCGATCTCGTGCCACGTTCTAAATATTGCGTTACGCGGCGGTGACCACTTCCACGTGATCAAATTGATGCGATTGACACCTTCTTCGAAGGCCGAAGACAGGCGGGTCACGTTCGTGTGAGTGTATCTCCACACTCGAGCTCACCTTTTGTGTTAAGAAAGCGACCGGAGTGTGGCGCATCGTTCACGCCTTTAACAAGATAAACGATGCTACATTCCCTGCACTGACCCCGATTCCGCGGAAGGACATGGTTTTGGACACCATGTCGGGCAGCACGATCTTCTCTACTCTGGATCTGACGGACGGATTCTATCAAATCCTCATGCGTCCAAAGGACATTCCCCTAACAGCGGTTATTACACCCAGCGTAATGCTCTGGGAATGGCTCGTGATACCGCAGGGGCTTAAGAACGCCCTTTCTACCCTCATTCGTATAGTCTCGCACGTTCTACTGCATTTCGAGACTTTGCGCCTAGCTATTTCGACGATATCTTCGTACACATCTGTGGTGAAGCGTTTCAAGAATTGGTAGGTCAAAGAGATGGGGGCCCGCCAAGGAGGGGCGACCGTTGGGTAAGGCAAAGAGAGACGCGGCGCTAAAAGGGACTGGGAACGACAGTTGGATGAGAAAAACGTACAGTTTAAGCGTGCTCCATTCAGAGGAGTTAACCGCGGTTAGGATGTTGGATCGCGGTTCCTAGAGGTGGATCCCGGTCTTCCAAACTAAACCCTGGTCCATCATGGGTAGAACTCGGTTTTTTATAAAGGTAGACCTTGGCACTTCGGTCGGTGGACCCTCGGCCCGTGTCCCCAAAGGTCGACCTTGGTTATGCATCAATG
The DNA here is from genome assembly GCA_920618645.1 of Peronospora belbahrii. Lineage (NCBI taxonomy): Eukaryota > Oomycota > Peronosporomycetes > Peronosporales > Peronosporaceae > Peronospora > Peronospora belbahrii. The sequence goes on along the minus strand of CAKKTJ010000108.1, from coordinate 12,271 downwards.
GACCTCAATCCTCCGGCCCCTTGTCCCCGGCCCCTTGGCCCCTCGGTCACTCGGCCCCTCGGTAAGCAGAATCAAGAATCAGGTCTTGAGGGTAAAGGTAGAGTGAAGAAGCTAAAAGATAGAACTATATTAAATACTACTCAATTGCAATCTACGCAGCACGCCCCGTCGTGCTTCCAAGGTGCTTACTAAGTCTTACCACCTGTTTCGGGAAGGGATACATTTTGGCTCCCCGTCGAAGACAGTTGTGTGGTAAGCCCCAAGTGCGAGTAGAGCCCCAGGATATATTTGGCCTGTGTATTCGGCTGAGTAGCACCGTAAGCGGTCTCCCTACCCTAGTGGTGCGGGAGCAAGTAAAGGACACGCGGTAAAAAATATGGGACATCAAGGAAGGAATAGGCCAGAGTTGAGAATCTGCCCTGAAGAATATGGTCATAAGTCGACCCACGACCTAGTCGACCGAGTGTCCACCTAGCCGCCTACGAGTGAAGCATACCCACTCGAGCCACCCTCAAGGTCTACCTCTCTCAAGGCCGGCATCACATCTCAACCAAGTCCTCCGAAGAGTGCAACCCGCCAGCCGACGTGTACACAAGGTGCGAGAAAGTTTATACGCGGCACCGGGATACCTTCTCCGACAGCCGGCATTCCGGCACAGTGAGTGGCTTGGGGTATCATTGCGCAGTTCTAAGAACCGCTCCATCACAATGGTGCTCGTGTACGGATCTTTGGAAGACGCGGGATACCACCGCGAGTCCCTAGGAGATGAAGATGTTCAAGTAAAGAATGAGGAAAAGACCGAAGAGTCACCGGAAGACCGATCGCCAATGACTAGACAAGGAAACAACAAAGGATAGAAAGACCGACCAGACCTTGGGAGGGGACCGGTCAATATGGTCAAGGTTGAACTTATTGAAGAGAAACCGAAATACCTTCCTTTTGTCCTCGTTGAGGACACCTTGGGGTCATGATATCTATCATGCCCCAAAGGACAATCAGCCGAAGGAAAAATACAGATAGACTATTGTCCCCAAAAACTAAGAACATACAAACACTTCAAAAAAATACGATCGCTACGACCAAGCCGACCAAGCTCCGGATGAAGGCACCAAGTGACGCCAAGTCGGTAGTCTTCTCGACCTCAGGACCCTTGTCCTGGTCGGATGCTGACGTGACATGGCCTACCATCGATTCAAGCTTGAAGTGCTCCTGGAGAGTGACCCCGTCACCAGAGCCCTCGAGATCCGACTGCTGGGTCAGCTCATTGGACCTGTGTCAACCGTTTCCAAGCTGAGGACGGTGACAGACGCGATCACCGCGCTCGTGACTCTTCTTCGCGAGGTGGGTATGGTTGCAGGAATGCTCGAGCCTGAAGGCTTGTTTTTCCTGGGGTTCAACAATATCAAGACCACGTTAGAAATCCTACACAAACGTCTGGGCATCCTGGTGGGAACAATTCTAGTACTACTCGACTCACCTCCTGCTACCGCCGCAAAAGCACCGTCTGACGATATCCAGATGACCCTGCAAGACATCGAGGTACACCCTCGAGAGCAATGGTCGACCGAGGACCCATGGTCTATGCGAGGTCTAGCCCAGACCACCTTGCCTCATGGCCCCCAGGTCCCTGCAAGGCAATCATCGCAAGGGTCGCCCGTTGCTAGTCACGTGGGTCGAATGCCATTTGTACAAGTGGCATGCCAATGCTGCATGCCCGAGCGGAGAGCGCGGACGACGAGCAGCGAGCTAAGAAACGGCCACGTGTGTATAGCCAAGAGAAAGTCGGGATACTGATAGGTCGAGTTTTCAACCAATCAGAAATGAGCCAAGACTAGTACGAATTATACCACGTCACGTGACGAACCCGGGAAAGAGTGCCTACCGACCCGGTAAGTAATTTACAGGCATATTTCGACGTAGCGATGGCAAAATTCTTATAAGAACGCCAAGTACCGCAAACACACATCGATGGAAGTGCGGCCAGAGGTCGATAGAGGGCGCAAAGGTCAACGACCCAGCTGGGTCCAAGTGCAGGGATGCAAGTTGCCAGAGACCAAGTGATGACCGACGTGGAGATGGAATTGGTCGGTTCGTGCAAATACGAACCAGACGACATGGACCTCGGTGGACCTCTGGCGATAATGTCCAATGCCATCCTGAGACAGGTGCCCAACATGGTCCCTTGCATCAAGCTCTCAGCTATCTCGGATCTCAAGGACTTTCATGGTAAAGACCAAGATGAGGCTCGAGTACGCAGCTGGGTGACCACTGAGAAGACCGCGTTAACGAGGGACCAAGCGCCAGATGGGGTAAAGTGTCTCGCTTTTGGAGTGTTATTGACCGGACCTGCCCAGAACTGGTATCTTCAACTAGGTCGCTCTGTTCGTGGAAATTGGAAGGACTTGTTACAGGAATTCCAGATGCAGTTCTGTGGTTTGGGGGTGCCAGTGGCCCGCCAATATTACCATGCAATGAAAAGGTCGGACGAATCCCCGCTGGACTACCGATACCGTCTAAATGTCATTGGACTTCGAGCGAAGATCAATATTAAGGATGAGCCGCCCAAGATTCAAAAAAACATGTCGAACACCACATCAAGACCTTGGACGACCCCGACCTGGAGGACCAGTTGATCGTGTTACGTTTGGTTGATGTGGAGAGCTGGATGATGGGCTGAGGGCGCGTCAACGGACGAAGGCCCGACGGGGCAAGATGTTGTTTGGGTCAGGCAAGTTTCGCCAGAAAGCACTGATTACCCCTGATCGCCAAGAAAGTTGAATCGCCGCTCTGTACATGCAGTTCGAGCGACCCAGGAAGTATCAAGCTCCGAAGACTCCAGTTTGGACAGTTCTGATAGCGGCGGTGACCTACGGAAGGTCTACCTCATGACTACGGAGACGGAGACGGACCTAGGGCCAAGGGCCCCCGAGGGAACAACCTATCAGAGAGGTCGACCAGCCCCGACCCTCAACTAAGGATCTTGGCGGTGTCGGCAACCCCAAGTGCAAAATATGCCCATTGTGGGTCCAGGAAGCATGGAGACTTGGGTTGTTGGATGAGGCTGACCTGTGATCGCTGTGGAAAGAAGGGCCATCCATCAGATCGTTGCCTGTTTGTGTGCCGAGACTGTGGAGAAACCCACGAGGTCGGGAAGTGCCCGATGGAAGAGTTTTATTCTTGATTCGTCAGTGGTACAACCTGACCAAGCACGCTGGGATGTTGCCGGAGAAGGTCGAGCAGATGCTAAATTAGGACGCTCGCCAGGTTTAAATCTGGTACTAGCCGAGCGTTCTAATTGTTGCATTTTTGCATGTGTGAAAAAGCAGCCAAGGGAGAAAGGGGCACTCAGGGTAACTCGATGGGAAATATATCGAAGTTTGAAAATTGTCCTATGATCCATGTTGCTTCTTTCGGTGCATCTAACGATTTCGTTCGAGAAAGTGCAGTGATGGAGTTGGACTTACTGCCGGGCGAGTCGAGGGGGTATTGGAAATACCATGCTTCTGCGAAATGGTTCGGACATGACAAGGCCTCCGGGAAGATTAACAACGATTGAGCTAACTTGTTGTTCGATAGTGGCGCTGAGATATCTATTTTGGATATTGCCTTTGCTCGTAAAGTAGGCTGCCAGATTAATGAAAGTGAGCGCAAAGAATGTATTGGTATTGGGGAATCCGTGCATACCACGGAGGGACGCACCCGCATTAAGGTCACTCTGAACGGGAACTTGGTATGCATCTTTAAGGTGTGAGTGGGCCCAACGGTGGGTCATCAATTTTCATGGACTTCAAGGTCCTGGATCTGGCGGATGACACTATGTCTGCCAGATAGCAGAACAAAGAACCCTTTACGATAACCGGGTATCAGGTGTGAAGTTGGGTAGAGTTTGCAACACAAAACTCACTTGACTCACGTTACGATCGCAAATAATTAGGAAACTTTTAATGGTCCAAAACGATAAAAGTCTCAAACTTTTCTACTTCAGACTCCCTTAAATCACACACAGAGATAGACACAAGTTATGAACTCGTGGATGAAATGTTACGATGACGCGATTCCAATTGCGATTTTCTCAGTCCTTTATAAAACTTGACACCATTGGAATACTCATCATGAATAGAAAAATTCTTCACAAGCATAGCCACTTTACTGCTAGAGACGTCCGGATTAGGAGATGATGGAATATGAGACAACGACGTTAAACCATTTGCATAGGGATCAATTATTGTTGTACCACTTTGTCCCACCGTCTGAGGAGACAAGTCCTTATCCAGCATCACTTTTTTTCCCTCCATCTCCTCGTCCTCTAAAATTGACGGCGTTCGGCCGTTACGAGCTCCAGTCGAAACTTTCACCTCTTTATTCAAAAGCGCCATCTCCGTCACCATTTGCTCCACAATCATCTCAAGTCCATCTCGTTCACGAACGGCAACTGTTACCCGACGTGCAAGCTTCTCCAGTCGTCTGGCTTGCTCGTCATTGCGCTCACAAAGACGCCCAATCTCGTTCTCAAAGCGCTTTACTTTGTCAATTACATCCTCAGTGTTGCCAGAAATAAAATTCATACCACGTTGTTCACTGCACTGCAACCGCAAATGCTCAATTTCACGCTCAGCAATTGTCAGCTGAGCAGATTTAGTGTCGAGCTCACGCTGCATTTCGGTCAGCATCGTAATGTTCTTGACGTCCTGCGAAAAGCTGTTGTTGTCCGTGGTAATAGTCCGATTTCGCTGTTCAAAGAGCTGACCCTCGAGCGCAATCAGCTTCACTTCTAGTGTTCGCTTCTCCTTGAGCGTCTCTTCTAGACGCTCATTCACACTCTCAAGCTGATTACTGCGAAAGCGAAGCTGCATTACTTCCTGCTTTGAAAGCTTCAGCTGTTTCTGCACATCAGCCAATTCACCATGAACCGTAGCGTCACTTGAAGGCGAGTAATGAGACGTTGTGCTTGCAAGAGCAGCACTGGAAGACAACACAGCCATCCGATGTTCAAACTGCGTAGTAGCTTCCTGTGCCACCTTTAGAGAAAGACGGACAGCGGCAAGTTCAGTCTCTAGCTCCAACTTTACACTATCACCCGCACGAGCACGATTCACAGCGTCTTCAAGCTGTCTTTTCGTCTTCACAAGTTCTTCCTCATTCGTCTCCAGCTCCTTCTCCCGCATCTTCAATAATTCTTCAAGCTCAGTAATGCGTGCGTCAGGCTTGACCGCTATCGCTTCGTTGTGCCTATCACTCTCTTGCTGCTGGAAATCCTTGATCTCGTTGCAAAGACGATCGTTTTCTTCGGTAGCATTAGCCAGCAATTCATCGAGTTGCTTTACACGGTCCTCAAGCACCAATTTGGCCTTGCCAACATTAGCATAAATCTTATCCAAAAAGCCAGGCGCCTGTAAAGGCTGCTCCCGGTCTGGCTTTGATGCACTTTCGTTCTGTGCAACTTCAATTTGGTCTTTCACCTTTTTACTGTCATTTTTTGCCTGCTCCAGTTCCGACTCAAGTGCGGCAGAGCTTTCAGCTTCAAACTTGTGCTGCTCTCGGATTTGACTAAGTAACGCCGCATTCTCGTTCTCAGGCTCCTCAATGTCTTCATGACTCGAAGAACTCGAAGTCTCCGAGACCTCTGCGGTAAGCGACAGACCTTTTGTCATGCGCAAAGAGAAGCCACCCAAATGTTTCTTTAAAGCACTGGAAGCATTAACCAGTACGCCCTCAAGCTCAGTCCGCAGCTTAAAGTTCTCCCGTTCGAGATTATTGAGCTGTTGTGTCATGGTAAAAGCAACAGGTCGCTCTTCACAATCCACCGTGACGCTGCCACTGCGGACCGACGAAATAGTGGTGCCTGAGGTGTCAGTGGCCGCACGATAAGTCCGAGTACTATCCTCGCCTGCGTCACTATCATACTCCATTGAACGACCCAGAAACTCCAACTGTTCCTGCAGTCGCTGATTGCGTCGCAACGCCGCCTCCGTTTCAGCTCGAAAGTCAAAGGTGGTCTTTGATCTTTGTGGCGTCTGTGATAAGTGCGAACTCTTCAAACGCTCCGAGTGCTCTGAGTGACAATGTAGTAGTGAGTCCATCTCCTCGTGAAACTTCTTGACTCGTTCAATAAGCTCCACCTGCGGCAGCAGTGTTGTGTCATGGACCTGCATCTCATAAGTGCACAGCCGTCTCTAACTCCTGTAACAGACGCAAGGTCAGTGAACGCTGATGCGCTGCGTTACGAGTCTCAGCCTTTTCTCGAATCATTAGCTCCTCATTCTCTGTAGTCTGTGCGTCAATGCGCTTCTGAGACACCTTCAAGAACGACTCGAGCTGCAACACTTGCACCTCTTTGCGATCAAGTCGCCGCTTAGCAGACCGGCAATTGCTGCAATTGGAAACGGACAGTTCTTCCAGCAAATCTCGCTCGCTGCCATTTGAGCTAAGACCGGCAGTCGTTCGTCGTGTCGACACTAATGTTGATTCATTTGCGCTTCGTCGAGACTTGTTTGTCTCTCGAGAGCGTGGTGTCCGGGGCGTAGACGTCTGTGCCTTCAAAGCGTGAGAATTCTTATTCAGCAGAATTGATGGTGGCGGTAGTTTCGCTAACCCAGCAGATCCTGCTTGTAAATTAGTCTCGGAATCAACTGCAGCAGTAACATGCAAATTTCCAGGTTCTTGGACAAGATCCCACGTAATGTCAAGCTCGAGCGTCGCCGCCAAATCTCGACACTTGAGTGGCAAGATACGAAACAATTTGTGTCGGTCTTGTGGACTAGCTTGAAGCTGAACAAGTGTAGCAAAATCCACGGAAAAGAGTGCAACAGCAGAATGGCTGGGTAGCTAAAGACAAATATCAAGTATCAACATAAAAAAACACAATAAAAAGAATAGCAAGAACAAGTTTGAAAAAAATAAGAATAAAATACAGATCTAGAGCAATAACAAAGCCAGTAAAAAGTACTAAAACATAACTGTGACTTTCGAACAAAAAATGATCAAAAATAGAGATTTCCGTACCGCAACAAGTACAATTTCATATTCTTTTTTCAGAAAAGAAGAAGTTATTGCCCCACTTTGTCCGGCTTTCTTCTGTCCTAGTAACGACGTTTGTATGTTTAAGTGTTGATTCCAGATTGCACAATGATCAAAAGTCCATTGTGTTGGTTCAGAGATAACTTCTTTACTATTACGTCGAAAGAGTACAATCAACTCGTGATCATTTGGACTAATATCATGACCAATATTAGCTCGATGAATAAACACTAAGAGTAGAAGTTTGACATTTAAAAACGTTAGAAAAGCAAACACGTTACAAGTCTCACGTGATAGAGACAGTAAGAGAAAAGGAATCGATAGTGGACGAACGTACCATCTAAATTAACAAGAATAGTTGCTGAATTTGAACGTGGTGTAGTAGCACTAGTACTTATAGCAGTAGTAGAACTTGGTACTCCAGCACCTTTATAAATGGATCGAGGTCCCATTTTCTCCTCTCTGTCTTAAACTTTCAGCACTTACGTCGTATGAGATTGAAAATTGGTGATTAGAAAGAAAAGGTGGATAAGGATTAGATAGGATGGATAATAAATTGGAGCTTTTGTAATGTAGGAGCTTAATAGCGTCACAAAATGATTCGAAATTAAAACGCAGGAGGATAAGAGGAATGAGAAACAAAAAGCAGAGAGACAATGAAGGATCGAGAGAGAACGAGTAATTTAAAAAAGCTTAAGACTTATTTTAGACAGTAGATTTGTATATGTACAAAGACCAGATAGAAAATGATAGTTTACAACAAAGTGTTAATTCGATTTTATCGAAAACACTCGACACGATTCTAGGTTTAGGAAACTGATACAGTACCAGTTCATATCTGACCATTTGAAACATTACAGATTTTATCGAAAAAAAGTGCAGCACTTTATAATCGTAACAGGTACTTAAATAATGTTTAAGTCGCTAAATGGCCGAAACAGTATAATGCAGCTATTGTGTATTCTTTTATTAGGTTCTTGGAGCTGTAGATGTATGGAAACACTAATAGGCCGAAGAGAAGGCACCTATATTGAGCTGAAGTAGCTGTATAGTAAGGCTGATAGCCAAACGAATGATAGACGAGCATTGAAATAGGAAACGGCAAAGGTTTGTAGGGTTACAGGAGAATAAATAATAAGTGAGAAGCGTGATTTGTTAATACAAACCATAAAATGACTTTAGAGCTTTCTATGCTCAAGAAAAGATGGTCACAATAAAAGTTGTTGAAGTTCATTCAATGAGAGCGAAAAAAATGTTTCATACCTTTTTTGTAAAGCACGATCTGACACCCATGGTGCAGTCATTAGAGTAGTGAATCAATGCTAATCATTAAACATGTCTAGACTCAAATGTAGAGATTCATTCAAACACGCTATTTGACGGAATTACTCCAAGACCAAAGCAGCCCTAAGGGCTGTTTAGCCCGACATGGCTAGCCTTGGGAGCGGATAAAGATAAACACCCCGCAATGCTTTCAAAATTAATGGATGAACTTGAGCAAAAGCTGACACAACACATCACATTGAATCAAGTGTAGCCGCAAATGTAACGGGGTTACACATAGAAGTGTATTGTAGATACACACCTGCCACACTATTATGGTGTGGCTGTATCTTGAGTACAATGGTAGGCTCGATGTGACCGTACCTAAGGTACGAAGGGTCGCATCGTGGCAGAGAGCTAGGTGGTCACTAGACTCATTTCAGTATAGTGACTATACATGTTTGCATAATAATAAAAGGTTTCAAAGCCAGTAAATAGTAACTAGCACTAAGTATAGAGTAGCTGCTTCTATATTTAGTGCTAGAAGATGAACATAAATTTAAATCAGTTTCAAAACCTGCTGTATAAGCCTTACAGCTTGAGCATTCTATTCCTTCTACGGAATCGTATCATTGATACTAGTCTCTTTGAGACACGGTTACAACAACCGATAGGCACAAGCTTACGAGCTAGCCTAGGAGGGTTAAGCACCCTAAGACGTAGAAGCTCTTTGACATAGTACATAAGTAGCTTTGCTAACAGTAGTTTGACTACTTCTTCTGCACATAGTGCATCTGCACATAGTGCATAAGTAGCGTAGCTACACTAGCTCGGCTACACTTGGTAGCACTTGTAGTCAATCCCGCACCTGGGTTGCGACTACTTCTCTATGTGATTGTGGAAGTTAATAAGATGTCAGCGGTTGGCCTATCACAGGCACAACAGGAAGGGTTGCAGAAGCTGCATCCTATCCTTGTCCCTAAGGACGTGGAATACCTCATCGCCTAGGGCGAAGAAGAGGTTAACAAGCGTATTCATATGCTTGAGGAATATAATAAAGCTCTAGTCGAGCATGTAAAGGCACAGATGCCTTCTCCTGCGCCTTAGCCCATGGCGACTATGGCGCAAGAAGTGGCCCGCAGACTAAAATCCATACAAACGGAAGTCGATAAATTTGACGGCAAATAAGGTGATATCCTTATGCTGTGGTTCCGACAGGTTGAGTCGGCTATATTTATAGCCGACATCACCTATGAACCGTACCATGTGGGCTTTGTCACGGGCAAGTTAGGTGGTTTAGCCAAACAGCGGGCATTCACTTTTGGTGCATCATTGCAAGATGCTTTTCCCACATGGGCCGATCTGAAAGTTCAGATGACCCGGCAGTATGCACCGCCAAACCAAGCACACTGTAACCGGTCGCGGTTTTTGGCGTGTCGCCAAGGCAAGCGTGAGCTTGCGTCATATGTACAAGAGTTGAGAACTCTCATTGCTGCCTGGCATCCCTATGCCTGAGGCAGTGACCATTCCGTCTTCTTGAAGGGCCCCCGAGTTGGCGTTACCAGAACGAAAGTCTTCCGGGTAAACCCGTACTCATTCGAGGAAGATGTTGGAGTGGCATAGAATGCCGAGACCAACTTGAAGGCCGCTAGGCCTGCCACTTATAACTACTCGCCTGATGGGTTTGTTCCCATGGACTGTAGTCAAGTGGAGGATGAAGAAGCGGAGCTTCAATCTGCGGAGCAGCAAATTGTGCGAAGATGTTATATTTTCAAGAGCACGGGCCATTTGATAGCAAAATGCTCTGCAAGAAAGGCATATTTCGTCTCGAAGGGCCGACGCCCCATGGGTAAACCTTCTGGCTTGCCGCGGGGAAACGGCGGAACCCAGTAAGCGCGGGGCGAGGCTCTCAAAAATGGAACGAGAATGCAAGCCAGGATTGTTAGTCGTCTAAGGGACGATTAAGCGCTAAGTTAAGCCATGGATCTTTTTGATCGATTTTGGGGGCATCGGGCAATCATGCCCGCCGTGCCACCGTGGAAAGTAGTCAACAGTATGCTGAAGCGCTTGTAGCGCGTAAAAGTGACAGAGAGCCACGTGGTCACTATACTTAGTTAAGTATAGTGACTGACTATACATGTTGCATAATAATAACAGGCTATAGAGCCAGTAAATAGTGACTAGCACTAAGTATAGAGTAGGTGCTTCTATATTTAGTGTTAGAAGATAAACATAAGTATAAATCAGTTTCAAATCTGTTCTATAAGCCTTACAGCTTGGACATTCTAGTCCTCCTGAGGAATCAGTATCATTGATACTAATCTCACTGAAACCCGGTTGTGACAACCGATAGGCACAAGCTTACGAGCTAGCATAGGAGGGTTAAGCACCCTAAGACGTAGAAGCTCTCTGAGCTTGTCTTCCTCTGCACATAGTGCATAAGTAGCTTTGCTACAGTAGTCTGACTACTTCTTCTGCACACAGTGCATCTGCACATAGTGCATAGGTAGCGTAGCTACAGTAGCTCGGCTACACCTGGTAGCAATTGTAGTCAATACCGCACCTGGGTTTGCGACTACTTCTCTGTGTGAGAATGGACATCGATGAGATTTCAGTGGTTGGCCTGTCACAGGCACAACAGGAAGGGTTGTAGAAGCTGCTCCCTATCCTTGACCCTAAGGCGTGGGGTACCTTATCGCCCAGGGCGAAGAAGAGGTTAACAAGCGTATTCATATGCTTGAAGAGTATAATAAAGCTCTAGTCGAGCACGTAAAGGCACATATGCCTTCTTCTGCGCCTACGCCCATGACGACTATGGCGCAAGAAGTGGTCCGCAGACCAAATCCCATACGAATGGAAATCGATAAGTTCGACGGCAAAGAAGGTGACAACCTTATGCTTTGCTTCCGACAGGTTGATTCGGCTATGTTTATCGCTGACACCACCTATGAATCGTACCGTGTGGGCTTTGCTACGGGTAAGTTGGGTGGATTAATTAAGCAACGGGCATTCACATGTGTGCGTCACTGCAAGATGCATTTCCAACATGGGCCTGGGGATTAAGGAGCCGCTTACGAAAAGCAGTACGATTTGCAACCTCGCAAGCAGCACGGGCCTGGGACCCAATGACATAGGTACACAAAGATTCCGATGCAGCTCGTCGAGCTTCCTCATTGGGGTCCCGAGGCACGACCCATAATCACGACGTGAAAATGTTTGTTTGGGCCGTGTTAAAGCGGCCGCTCGGGCCTCGTCATCAAGTTGACGACGCTGTGCAGCGTCAAGAGGATTGGTTACCTTTTCGTCTGTACCCTCGCGCAAGGGAAGCGGTGGCGCAATGCAGTTGTTATCCTTGAGGCAGAAGACATCAAAAGCGATCGGCGTCCTTCGTTCGGTGAGCGTGGTATTTTTTGGGTACTATGACCCAAACGGATACTCGGCGCCGCTGCCCCTAGAAGCAACGTTACTGTCATCGTCCCCTAAGATGTCGCGGCGCATTGCATCATCCATGATGGAACAAGAGCAATAGGGACAGTTCGTTAAAAGCAGGTGTTGTGGACACTGGAATGCTTTGAAGCAAGTGCTAGGCACTTAGTGCTTTGAAAGCAAGTGTTCGTAAACACACAAAGGGTATTAATAATACCAAGTGCTTGGCACTCAACGCTTATAAGCAAGTGGCGTAACACTTAATGCTTCAGCGTGAGTGCAATGCACTGTATGCTCAAAGAGCGAGCGTCGTAACACTAAGATGCTTAGGAAGCGTGTGTGCAAAGCACAGGTGCTCAAGGAGCAAGTGTCAGAGCCTTTAAGCTTTGTTCGCAAGTACGCGGCACTTATTGCGAGGCAAGCAAAATGGGAAGAAAAAAATCGATGACTCCCAATAAGTTCGAAAAAAATCGTGGTTGCGTCGTATCCCACGGATTGGTGGGCGAGAGTGTAATGGGGTTACACAAAGGTGTGACCTTACCTAAGGTACGAAGGGTCGCATTGT
>CAKKTJ010000107.1:0-62417 GCA_920618645.1 Peronospora belbahrii | reverse complement strand
TAGTGTCCCATCCGCCAGATCTAGTCAAATACCGGCTGGGACTTTGAAGTCCATGACTTAAATCGCATCTTGAACCAGCGTTAGGCCCACCCGCACCTTAGAGGTGTATACCAATTTTCCGCTCATGGTGACCTTGATGCGAGTACGACCTTCCGTGGTATACACGGACTCCCCGATACCAACACATTCTTGTCGCTCACTTTCATCAATCTTGCAGCCTACCTTACGAGCAAAGGCGATATCCAAAATAGATATCTTGGCGCCAGTATCAAACAACAAGTTAGCTCGATCGTTGTTAATCTTCCCAAAGGCCTTGGCCTGCCCTAACCATTTCGTAGGAGCATGGTATTTCCAATACCCCCCCTCGACTCGCCCGGCAGTAGGTCCAACTCCACCACTTCACTTTTCCGAACGAAATCGTTAGATGCACTGAGAGAAGCAACATGGACCCTAGGGTAACTTTTAAACTTCGATATATTTCCCATCGAGTTATCCTGAATGTTTCTTCCTCCCTTGGGCTGCTTTTCCACAGATGCAAAATGCAACAACTAGAACGCTTGGCTCGCAACAGATTCAGATCTGGCGAGCGTCCTAGTTTAGCATCTGCTTGACCTTCTCCGGCAACATCCCAGCGTGCTTGGTCGGGTTGTACCACTGACGGATCAAGTTATACAACTCTTCCATCCGGCACTTCCCAACCTCGTGGGTTTCTGCACAGCCTAGACACACGAACAGGCAACGATCTGATGAATGAATCTTCTTTCCACAGCGGTCGCAGGTCAGCCTCTTTCAACAACCCAAATCTTCATGCTTCCTGTATCCACAATGGGCGCATCTTGCACTTGGGGTCGCCGACACCGTGCGAGGTCCCTGGTCCTTGGTCCTTCTCCGTCTCCGTGGCCATAAGGTAGACCTTCCGTAGGTCACCGTCACTATCAGAATCGTCCAAACTGGAGTTTTCGGAGGTTGATGCCTTCTGGGTCGCTCGAAATGCATGGACAGAGCGGCGATTCCACTCTCTTGGCCGTTCAGGGAGAATCGGTGCTTTCTGGCAAAACTTGCTCGAACCAAACAACATTTTGCCCCGTGAGCCTTCGTCCGTTGACGCGCCTTCACCACATCCTCCAGCTCTTCTACATCAGCCAGACGTAACACGGTCAGCTAGTCCGCCAGGTCTGGGTCGTCCAAGGTCTCGATATAGCGTTCGACATGTTCCTTTTGAATCTTGGGCGGACCATCTTTGATCTTGATCTTCGCTTGAAGTCCAATGACATTCAGACGATACAGGTAGTCCAGCGGGAGTTCGTCCGACCTTTTCTTCGCGTGGTAATATTGGCGGGCCACTGGCACCCCGAAACCACAAAACTGCATTTTGGAATTCCCGTAATAAGTCCTACCAATTTCCACGAACAGAGCGACCTAGTTGACGATACCAGTTCTGGGCAAGTCCAGTCCATAATCCTCCAAAAACGGGACACTTCTCCCCATCTTGCGCTTGGTCCCTCGTGAACGCGGCCTTCACAGTAAAAAACCCACCTGCGTGCTCGGTCCTCATCTTGGTCTTTTCCAAGAAACTCCTTGAGATTCGAGGTCGCTGAGAGCTTAAGAAACGAGGAACCATGTTGGGCACCTGTCCCAGGGTGGCATTGGCCATTCTCGCCAAAGGTCCATCGAGGTCCATGTCATCTGGGTCGTATTCGCACGAACCGACCGATTCCATTTCCACGTCGGTCATCCCTTGGTCTCTTGCACCTTGCATACCTGCACTTGGGCCCAGCTGGGCCGTTGACCTCTAAGCCCTCTGTCGACCTCTGGCCGCACTTCCATCGATGTGTGCTTGCGGTACTTGGCGTTCGTGTAAGAATCTTGCCATCGCAACGTCGTATGCCTGTAAATTAGGTGGGGGGGGCGGTCCTTTTTGGGCGGCTGGTTCGGGGGGGGGGGGGGGGGGGGGGGGTGGGGGTTGTGGGGTTTTGGGGGTTGGGGGTTGGGGGTTTTGGGGGGGGGGGTTTTTTGGGGGTGGGGGGGGGTGGTTGTGGGGGGGGGTTGGGGGGGGGGGGTGGGGTTTTTGGGTTTGGGGTGGGGGGGTGGGGGGGGTGGGGTGGGGGGTGGGGGGGGTGGGGGGGGGGGGGGGGGGGGGGGGGGGTGTTGGGTGGGTGGCGGGGGGGGGGGGGGGGGGGGGGGGGGGGGGGGGGGGGGGGGGGGGTGGGTTGGGGGGGTGGGGTTTTTTGGTGCTTTTTTTGTTGGGGGGGGGGGGGGGGTGGGGGGGGGGGGGGTTGGTTGTTGTGCGGGGGGGTTTTTGGGGGGGGCGGAGGAGGTGAGTCGAGTAGTACTGGGGTTGTTCTCACCAGGATACCCAGACGTTTGTGTAGGATTTATAACGTGGTCTTGATATTGTTGAACCCCAGGGAAAACAAGTCTTCAGGCTCAAACCTTCCTGCGACCATACCCACCTCGCGAAAAAGGGTCACGAGCGCGGTGATCGCGTCTGTCACCGTCCTTAGCTTGGAAATTGATGACACAGGCTCACTGAGCTGACCCAGCAGTTGGATCTCGGGTCAACATCGAAAGACCACGGTTTGCCCATGAGTGACCGGAATCAACCTCGAAAAGACCAAGGTCTACTAATGATGAACCAGGGTCAACCTCGGAAGACCAAGTTCTACTCACAAAAACGACCACGATCTACCCACTATAGACTCTGATCGACTGCCTAAGATCCTCAGTTTCGGCCTCTGATTCTCATAAGTTTCCATCGCTTTGAAACGATTCCTTCTTGTCTTCTTGCGCTCGAAATCCCGAAGTAAGGCTCCACAATTCAAAGCCACTACATCCACCCGCGAGGGGTCTTCACACCCTTTCCATCGGACGAGGAGCTCTCGTTGCTGTCTCCCGTAACGTGTTTTCTTTCCAGTGCGGGCTCCCAAAATCTCCTCGACCTCGTACTCTCCTTCTTCCAGCTCTCTTGCCCAACTGTCCTCCGGTAACAGGCATTCATCGAAGTCGACGCGATCTATTTCGTCCGTCTCTAACGCGGCACTAGGTCGGTCGGGGAACTCTCTCCCTCTTGCGCTTGGGCAGATGTACCACATGGAATAGCCTGTACTTCGTACCTCGAGTTTCCAAGCGCGCTGCGGGTTCTCTTCCCCCTCCGATAGTCGGCAGTCCAGTACAGTGAGTGGCTTGGGGTCTCATTACGCCGTTTTGAAAACCCACTCCATCAGAATGGTGCGCGTTTCCGGATCTTTGGAAGACGCATGATATCACCGCGAGTCCCAAGAAGATGAAGATGTTCAAGCAAAGATTGAGTAAAAGACCGAAGAGTTACTAGAAGACCGATCGCCAGTGACTACACAAGGAAACAACAAAGGATCTAAGGACCGGCCGGACCTTGGGAGGAACCCTGCTCAATATGGTCAAGGTTGAACTTATTAAAAGAAACCGAATACCCTCCCTATGTCCTCGTCGAGGACACCTTGGATCATGATATCTATCATGCCCCAGAGGACAACCAGTCGAAGGTGAAAACCGATAGACTATTATACAAAACTACAAAAATACGATTGCCATGTCCAAGCCGACCAAGATCCGGATGAAGGCACCAGGTGACACCAAGTCGGTAGGCACCTCGACCTCAGGACCCTTGTCCTAGTCGGATGCTGACGTGACCATGGCCTACCATCGACCCAAGCTTGACGCGTTCTTGAAGAGTGACCCCGTCACCAAAGCCCTCGTGATACGACTGCTGGGACAGCTCAGTGAGCCTGTGTCGACCCTTCCCAAGCTGAGGACGGTGACAGCCGCGATCACCGCGCTCGTGACCCTTCTTCGCGAGGTGGGTATGGTCGCAGGAAGGTTTGAACCTGAAGACTTGTTTTCCCTGGGGTTCAACAATATCAAGACCACGTTATAAATCCTACACAAACGTCTGGGTATCCTGGTGAGAACAACCCCAGTACTACTCGACTCACCTCCTGCGACCGCCGCAAAAGCACCGTCGGACGACAGCCAAGTGGCCCTGCACGACATCGAGGTCCACCCTCGAGAGCAATGGTCGAACGAGGACCCATGGTCGATACGAGGTCTATCATAGACCACCTTGCCTCAGGGACCTCCGGAGTCTGCAAGGCAATCGTCGCGAGGGTCGCCCGTCACTAGTCACGTGGGCCGAATGCCACTAGGAACAACGGGCACGCCACTGCTGCAGGCCAGAGCTGAGAGCGCGGACGACGAGCAGCGAGCTCACGAAACGGCCACATGTGTACAGCCAAGGGAAAGTCTGGCTTCTGATAGGTCGAATTTCAACAATCAGAAATGAGCCAAGACCAGTACCGAATTACACCTCGTCACGTGACGGAGTAGCCCAGGGAGGAGTGCCTACCGACTCGGTAGGTAATTTACAGGCATACGACGTTGCGATGGCAAGATTCTTACAAGAACGCCAAGTACCGCAAGCACACATCGATGGAAGTGCGGTCAGAGGTCGACAGAGGGCTTAGAGGTTAACGGCCCAGCTGGGTCCAAGTGCAGGCATGCAAGTTGCAAGAGAACAAGGGATGACCGACGTGGAGATGGAATCGGTCGGTTCGTGCGAATACGACCCAGATGACATTGAACTTGATGGAACTACGTACCTGCGGGCGAGAGCCCAGGTGAATGAGAACCTACGAGCGGCCAGTCAAGATCGGATCCTAGCCCATAACAAAGGGGTGGTCGACCACAAGATTCAGCCGGGAACATAAGTGTGGCTCTACCTGGACCGAGTGAAAGAGGGGTACGCCAAGAAATTGGCCTACCTCTGGGATGGACCATTTCGAGTTCTAGAGTTGGTTACCCCGATGCCGCGTATTGACCTGCTCTCACCTTGTGTACCCGTCGGCTGGAGGGTTGCACTCTTCGGAGGACTTGGTTGAGATGTGATGTCGGCCTTAAGAGAGGTCGACCTTGGGGTGCCTCGAGTGGATATACTTCACTCGGTAGACGGGTAGGTGGCCACTCGGTCGACTAGGTCGAGGGTGGACTTATAACCGAATTTTTCAGGGGAGATTCTCAACCCTGTCCTTTTCCTTCTCCTTGATATCTCAGGGGTGTTAAACGCCTGGCCTTTACTTGCTCACGAACAACTCGGGTGGGGAGACCGCTTCCAATAGCGGGTTGATTGGGGGGGTGCTACTCAGACGAACCCACAGGCCAAATATATCCTGGGGCTCTATTCGCACTTGGGTCTTACCACACAAGTGTCTTCGACGGGGAGGCCAAGATGTAACGCTTTCCGGAACAGGTGGGTAGACTTAGTAAGTACCTTGGAAGCACGACGGAGGCGTGCTATGGAGATCTCAAATTGAGTAGTATTTAATATAGTCCTATCTTTTAATTTTTCTACTCTATCTTTACCCCCGAGACCTGAATCTTGATTTTGCTTGGCTAGGGTATATAGACCGAGGGGCCGGGAGGCCGAGAGTCCGAGTGACCAAGAGTCCAAGGAGGCCGAGAGTCCAGGGAGGCCGAGAGTCCAGGGAGGCGAAAGCCCAGGGAGGCCGAGAGTCTAGGGACCGAGGAACCGAGAGGCTAGTGACCGTGGGGCCGAGGAGCCGAGAGCCCAGGGACCTAGGGGCCGAGAGCCCAGGGGCCAGGGGTTTAGGGGCCGAGGTCCTTTGATGCAGGAACAAGGTCGACCTTTAGGGAAAGGGGCCGAAGGTTTGCCGACCGAAGGGCCAGGGTCTACTTTTATGAAAAATTGAGGTCTATCAATTATAGACCAGGGTCCACTTCGAGGAACTGCGGTCCATCGAGCTAATCGCGGTTGACTCCCCTGAATGGCGCTTTGACTGCACATTATTCTCATCCAACGGTCGTTCCCCGTCCCTTTTTTAGTGCCCAGTTATTCTTTCTTTTACCCAACGGTCGCTCCTCCTTGGTGGGTCCTCTTCTCTTTGCCCCACCGGTCCTCTGACCTACCAATTCTTGACACGCTTCACCACAATAGCCTATTATTATAATGCAAACATGTATGGTCACTATACTTAAATATGTGTAGTCACTTTACTTAACGAAGTATAGTGACCGCGTGGCTCTCTGCCACGATGCGACCCTTCGTACCTTAGGTACGGTCACAGCGATACAGCCACACTAATGTTGTATTTAAAATACAAACCGTCGTGTAACCCCGTTACACCTTTGGGCGACTCTAGCAAGACACGATAGATACTCTGGTCTTTTACTGCGGGACTAGGATCTGCCGATGGTCGACAGCGCCTTGTTACGAAAAATGTTGACAGATACATATTCGAGAAAAATGGACGCCAGCATGACAAGGTCCAGATAACTCACGCTTTCCACTGGAAAGTGGCACCTGAGCTGGAGGATAAAGGAAACTACTGGGCTGGACCTCATGCCATAAAGTGCATTAAGGCGAGCTCTGCTGGACTCGCGATCTTGCTCTCGCCTGATTTGGCCATGGGTCATTCACGTCAAATCGCGTTTTGTTATTACACCGGGAGGTCTTGGTCAACATGATGCGCTATACACCCGTTCAAAACATGAGCATTCTTATCATCAACATTTCAAAGTTAGGGCACAATACCATCCGAATGTCTTGATTGATGACTTCAACTGATGTCAAAATCCACATCTTAATCGACTCGGGGGGAGAATATCGAGTTGGCCTCATAGTCCGCCGCTGGCTGGCTCATGGTGCCCTTAGCGTTGTCCTGTCGGTGTTGCCGATCTGATTGAGCCCTTTCTGGACGATCTGGTAGCTAATCTCCGCGATCAGCCTAGTTACTAACGTAGCTAGTGGGTGTCGACCGATTTTTACGTTGCAGGTACTCGAGAGATCAAGTCCAATGGGCGTGGCCGTCCCTGCCGCCTGAGGATATCGATTATAGGAAGTGATCTTACATCGCCGCTGCAGGAAAACCATCGCAGCCTCCACGGGCCTACGGTCGCGTACGGTCAGGGAAAATGGATTAGGTTGTTACAGAGATTTTGGTAAACCTTCACCAGACTCAGGTCGGGTGTGGGGTAGCTGCACCATCCTAATATGACAACATTGGTACAGTGTGTAATTTTGACTGGTCGGGGCGATCGACAAAACGCAGCGGGCAAAAGCCACAAAATCTGAGGCACGGAAACGGTGTGATTTGGCGGCGCGGATGCAATGAATCCAACCGGACCGACTTACAAACGAATGCGTGACAAGGTATTCAGCTTGAATAGACTTTGGTCTGACAAGGTAATCAGTTCAAACAGAATTTGGAGCCGCTGCGGAGGTAATACAATCTGGTATCGAACTGGAAACGTAATCACCTTGTCTCCAAAGTCCGTGCAACTTATAATCAGCCATTAAAATCGGGTACGAGTATTGCTAAAAAACGCTAGTATAGGACAGCCTATTGTCGAAAAACCAGTCATCGTACAGTTTCTCTGGGCTCTCTCGCCCATTTTGTCACGATACGAACTGCACGTAAAGTAAAGAGGAACAACTGCGGAACTTATGGCTCCCGCTACTGAATTAGAAGTACTGGCGGCTACCATCTGTCATTAGTCGGCATCAAGCGAATGGTACATGATGCCTGCTCTCATGGCGGTAGCTAATCAGATTATGGGCCTAGCTCGTTTTTCGGCCTTCTTCCTTAAGAATCATATTATTTTTATTTGGAAATAGGATGACCTATTCGACGCAAGTAATACCTAAACGAGGAGGACGTACTTGACGCATTAGGAAGCATGGGATCGGTTGCCCACGGTACCTGCTAGCGCTCACTTGCCCCAGAAAATTTCTGTCTGCAACGGTATTTGACGCGCCCGAATAGCGGACGCTTTCCCAACGGAGGCTTGTCCCGCTGGAGACCTCCTGTTCGCTTGACGGCAGTCCGTCGACGTCATCGTGGGCTGGCTGTCCCGCGGCAAGAACGGTGGTGATAACGGCGCCCCAGTCGGCGCAGCATTCATATGGAGAGAAAATAGAGTCAAAGAGTAAAGAGCGCAAAGTTGCCTTCAGAAGTGCATGTGGATCGTTCAGGTCTCCATGCAGTTTTCTCGATCTGACCACGCATATGCTGACGCTGTAGCAGATAAGGAACTAGTGATGGAGCTGAAGCACTTGCAGTTGACATCATAGTGGCATTCGTGACACTCCGATTGAATCTGCACAAAAGACGAAAAAAACTTAATAAAGCAGGACGAGATGGACCCACGCAAAGGCGAGACAACTGTACTCACACTGTCTTCTTCGGCCGACTCACGATGTGGTTGAGCTATGTCGGACAATTTGTCCCGTCAAATGTGGTAATCGGCCTCAAACCGCTTCTTTCAGATGCCCGCGTACGACTGGATCAGGCAAACACGACTACACATTGGGCTTGCGAAGCGGGAAAGCTGACGTTGCCATTGTTGATGCAGTTGTCTGCTGCGTGCTGCCGGGGAAAGCTGGCGTAGTTTCTCCGTTTTCTTATGCGTAACAACCGTTTGCTGCAAATGCCTTCGTTTCAAAGGTTGTCTATCGACTGATGCACTAAATAGAAGTTGGTGATCTCTTGCGTGTGCGTCACGTCCGCGCTTTAGTACATAAGTATGGCTCCTGCGTCAAGAGGTGTGATTCTTGAGAGGGCGGGGGAACGGCTTTGGCACGATCAGGTAGGAATATGGCCGCAACGTAGATACGATGAACGATGAGTGCCGTCCTGGCTCTGGTATTCGTTCACGATATGGATCATGCATCGAGGTGTCAGCTTTTCTACGAGTCAACAACGCGGTCATTGTCGTATGTTACAGTACTAAACTGCGGCTATTCTTCAGTGTAAAACCTTCACCACTAGCTTACGCATTATATTCCACACTACCTTAAGACATTGTTATGCGGAACACATCCTGGTCTAGTCTAACAACGACCGCTTGGATGTAGCACATGATCTCAAGTCCTCCTCCACCAACACAGTCCACCAATTCCCTACGTGCAAGTGCATTCTTTATAAGTAGTACCTGAGAACGTCATCAAATACGGTCTGCTGTTGCGTACACCGTGAAGCCATTTGATGACGCCTTACATTCCTTTTAGATCGCTATGCGACTACCAGGAGTCTAGTTTATCAACAAAGGTCATAAATATGAAGCCACTAAGATGAAGCCACTAAGATGAAGCCACGCGTGTCATTGTACGGTACTGGATAAAATGCGCCCAAGAAGGGTTCAGCTGCAACCTTGGAATATGATGAGAGTGTTTGCGGGAATAGGCGGCTAACTGCAAAGGATATGAAAAGCATCCACAAGTTGGATTGTTATTGAACCCCTATCCACAAGATTACAGTAGTTTGTAAACAAAACCAAAGATACAGTGGCTAACAATCTTGGTACTAAGCTTATAAAATTCCTTTTGGTTAGCACTTCTTCTATACCGTATCTCGGCACGAGAATTGTACATATATGTACCATTCATTACTCTTTACTACACAGTATAAGACAATATTTCGTTTGTGTTGTCTAGGGAGCCATTCTATACTTGTTTACCATGCGCAGGTTATACGGTACAGCCGCTAGGATAAGAGAACTTAATGCCTTTGAATGCAAAAAAAAAAATCGATTGTAAAACTGTCCAGTATCTTTAAGCTCATGTGCTTCCCCACTGAGGTCGTTCGTCCACGACGGCGAGACGGTACTCTATTATCCCTTGTCACCGCAATTTTATGGCCAATCCGAAAACATAGCGGATGCACTGCATGAATCCTTGGTCCTTAAAACTGATTTGTCCGGACTTATCGACGTAATCAAGTCCAAACGCATACAATTGAGACAATTTCTTCGACAGGGACGTTACTACTAATAGAAGTGTTTACTTCTATTGAAATGACTGAACCAGGAAGACGATGTGGACATATGGCTTATAAATACAAGCCATTGTGTGATAAACAGATCATTTGAACCCAAGTACAACCCACAGACTGTTTGACAGTAGGATATAAGATGACGGTTGGCTTCCTACCGCGCGAATAGAATATTCTTGTTGAACGTTTTGCGACCCAAGAGCACGACCACGCTCGACTCGTCGGCCACGTTCACGGCCACGGCACCAGAAAGAAGTCATTGCAGTCCTTGCTACTCTCGCCTCTTGCGTCATGTTTTTGTGAGGCGATGGTACGCATCAGTAAAACGCGTGCTGGGTCATTGGTAGTTTCGCAGACAAGTTTATTTCTTATCACCTCGCAAAAATCTCCCTAATTCGAAGCCGTAATTTGCGAGCTAATTAGTCTCACATTCAACTCTTAACGCGGCAAACAAGTTGGTACTCACGGCGCCATTATCCTTGTCACTTTTAGATTTGCCTTCAACAACACAGTATATCAGCAACATTCACTATCAAACGTCGACATGGTCATACCTACGAGCATGTTCCTCGGTCTAGCTATCATGCCAATGGCAAGCAATTTAGCCATTGACCTCGCAGAGGAAGTGCCGTCATTCCATGTCCCCGTCTTCAACTATGAAACCCTCACCACTGGAAACACGCCCTATAAAGTACTCGACGCGCTCAAGAAAGACGGAATCATTAGTTTTAGCAACGTGCCGTCCTACTCCCAGATACGCGACTCCTATCATAACATGGCCGCTGCATGTGCCGTTTCGGCTCAAGACGCCAACCCCAATTTCCTCCACCACAAGACACTCACGGATGGTGCAAAGCGCTACGTCATCAGCGCAACATCGGGTCAGGATGCCAACGCTGCTGCCATTACCACAGATACGACATGCCCGGGTTACAAGGATATTTACACCCAGTTCTCATCGCTGCTTGAGATGGTGGTGCTCAGCGTGGGTACGACGCTCGATGCCACTGACTTTACTATGAAGGATAGCTACGGTCAAACTGTCTCGAGTCATCAACTCATGACGGATGCTGTCCGTCTCGACCACTTTCACGCCTACGAGACGCCTTCGTCAAAGGAGCGCACGTCCGTCAGCGCGTCCTCAAGTACCAATACGAGCGCCTCGACCGCTAATGACTTTGCGCTCGAGCTGCACGAAAACGACGGTATGTTTATCGTGTTCTCGACGCCTACCTACTACAAGGTTAATGGTGACGGCCTCAATCAGACGTTTAAGTCTGTTTTGCCTTCCGGAAAAGACGGCTTGGAGTCAGGCCTCCTCATCATGACGCATGACAGTCAGATCGTGCAACCTATTCTGAAGCCCGACCACGTGACGCTCATGATGGGCTCAAACTTCAACAAGTGGATGTACTCGTCAATGCATATGCCGGCTGTAAAGCACGTCTTGCGTTTACCTGTGATTGACATGATGCCGACACAGCGGTTGTTGCGCACATGGTTCGGTAAGACGACGTTGTTGCCGTCATACCAGCGCTTGCTGGGGCAGATGGACATCGAGACGCACGCGAGTGCCTCGGCGAATTATGTGCGCAAATTGCATGAATCAAATGGTCAATTGCTGGGATCATCTTCTCGTCAATTACAGATGAATAGCGACTGCCAGTATGTGCAATGTACAAGTGTACCTTGTCAAATTTCCTGCAATAGTTTTGATTACAATGTGCGAATCACGAATTGCTATTATCGTTGTCAATGTTCAACACAATTCTATCCCGGTTTTTCATGCAATCCAGGATCGTTTTCTTCAGGGTACTGTGCGAAGGAATGCTTTCGATGATCACGTGTCGCAAGAGGTAAATCACCGCAGACCGCGGCTGTGTGTTTGTAACCCCATCAGCTTCTTCGAGCTAGTTAATGAGAGACGCACAAGAGCATATTGTGTTGTTGCTCTAGGGTCACACATTTAATACATTTTTCACAGTTGATCGAATTTGTTTTTTAAATTATGTATTCAGTACTAGAAGATATTCATAAAAAAATCAATTTTAAATCTGCTTTGTATAGCATTTGTAATGGGTTACTCGAAGGTGTGTATTTTACATACACACCTGCCACACCAATGTGGTGTGGCTGTACTTTGGGTACAAAAGTTGACCGTACCTGAAGTACGAAGGGTGGCAGAGAGCCACGTGGTCACTACACTTAGTTAAGTATAGTGACTATACATGTTTGCATAATAATAACAGGCTATAGAGCCAGTAAATAGTGACTAGCCATAAGTATAGAGTGGGTGTTCTATTTAGTGTTAGAAAATAAACATAAATATAAATCAGTTTCAAACCTGCTCTGTAAGCCTTACAGCTTGAGCGTATAGAAATTGTATCTTTGATACTATTCTCTCTGAGACTCGGTTAATACCGATAGGCACAAGCTTACAAGCTGGCCTAGGAGGGTTAAACACCCTAAGACATATAATCTCTTTGATCTTGTCTTCCTCTGCACATAGTGCATAAGTAGCTTTGCTACAATAGTTTGACTACTTCTTCTGCTCATAGTGCACCTGCACATAGTGCACAAGTAGCGTAGCTACAGTGACTCGGCTACACCTGGTAGCACTTGTAGTCAATCCCGCACCTGGGTTTGCGACTTCTTCTCTGTGTGAGAATGGACATCGATGAGATGTCAGCGGTTGGACTGTCACAGGCATGCAGAAGCTGCTTTCTATCCTTGGCCCTAAGGGCGTAGAGTACCTCATCGCCCAGGGCGAAGAAGAGGTTAACAAGCGTATTCATATGCTTGATAAATATAACAAAGCTCTAGTCGAGCATGTAAAGGCACAGATGCCTTCTTCTGCGCCTTCGCCCGTGGCGAGAAGTGGACCTCAGACCAAAATCCATACAAATGGAAGTCGATAAGTTCGACGGCAAGGAAGGTGACAAACTTATGCTTTGGTTCCGACAGGTTGAGTGGGCTATGTTTATAGCTGACATCACCTATGAACTGTACCGTGTGGGTTTTGCCACGGGCAAGTTAGGTGGCTTAGCCAAACAGTGGGCATTAACATGCGGTGCATCACTGCAAGATGTGCTCCCAACATGGGCCGATCTAGAAAATCAGATGACCCGGCAGTATGCACCGTCAAACCAAGCACACCGTAATCGGTCGCGGTTTGTGGCATGTCACCAAGGCAAGCGTGAGCTAGCGGCATATGTACAAGAGAACTCTCATAGCTGCCATGGTCATAGACCCTATTCCTGAGGTAGTGACCATCATATGGAGGGCCTCCGAGTTGGCGTTGCCAGAACGGAAGTCTTCCGAGTAAACCCGTCCTCATTCGAGAAAGCTGTTGGGGGTGGCATGGAATGCCGAGACCAGCTGCGGGGCAGCAAAAAGATGTGCGCAGATGTTTTATCTGCAAGAGCACAGGCCATTTGATGGCAAAATGCCCTGCAAGAAAGTCATGTTTGACCTCGAAGGGCTGACGCCCCATGAGCAAACCTTCCGCGGGGAAACGGTAAAATTACAGTACTAAGCCCTGATGTGGCAGGGGTAGCGTGAACGGAACGCGAGAGTTGACCAAACCATTTATATAGAATGGGGTAAAGCCTGTCGAGGCATGCACTACGTTATTTAGCGCAAACTCAATGAGTGATAGCATCTTGCTCCATTTTTTGGGTGTTTCAGAACCAACACTGCGAAGCATATCGCCAATAACGCGGTTGACGCGTTCAATCTGACCATCGGTCTGCGGATGATCCGCCGTGGACATGTCCAGTCGAGTGCCAAGAACTTTAAAGACTGACGTCCAAAAATTACCCGTAAAAGGGGGGTCTCTATCAAAGACGATTGCCACAGGCAATCCGTGCTGTCGAAACACACGATACATGACCAGCTTAGCATTTCCTTTTCATCAATGGAGTCCGGCTCTACCGCTGAATGAGCCATCTTGCTCAGTAGGTCAATAAAGACCACAATCCCAGTGTTGCCTGCCGCATCACGCGGTAGGCCAAACACAAAGTCCATACTAATGGACTGCCACAACCCCGAGGTTACAGGCAAACTCGCCAAAGGCGCAGCCATACTAGGCTAGGGCTTCACCCTTTGACACGTTTCACAGGTACGCACGTGTGAAACGTGTACCAATTCATTTGTACAACTTGGGCCACCAATAATGGGGCTCACCGAGCTGTAGGTCTTCTCACGACCTAAACGACCACAAAGTGGTGTATCATGAGCCTCATAAGGTATCTGATACTTGAGGTCCTCATCATGAGGCACCACAACGCGAGGCTGGTCATCCGATCCTGTACTATAGTACAACAGACCATCGGTCAGTGCATAACGATGTAATCTCGCACGATTACGTGGTGACAACTTCACCTTAGAGTTTTCAAGCTCTGCGCTACCCAGAGCCTGCAGAATGGCAACACATGCCTCATCGCGTGCATACGCCACACGGATACGATCCGTTACTGACGAACTCACAACAGTGAGATGAGCAAGCTCATAGTCAGGTCTACGCGATAACGCGTCAGCCAAAACATTCTGTTTTCCGGCTTATACTTCAACTACGTTATACTCGGCGAAAAAGGAGAGCCAACGAGCCATTCTCTGCGAGAGATGAGGCGACTGTGTCGCTGTGCGTAACGACGCATGATCGGTAGAGATCTCGAATGGCTTTGAGCCCAACAGGTATAATCTAAACTTAACAAGGGCATACTTCATCGCAAGTAGCTCCTTGTCATGAACTGGATAGTTCTTCTCTGCAGCTTTTAGCTGGCGAGACTCAAACGCGATGACGCGTTCTCAACCCTCCGAGTCAACTTGCAAAAGTGCACTGCCAATGGCAAATTCCGAAGCGTCACATACGACGCTAAACGGGCGATCAGGATCAGTCAGAGCCAGAATTGGCACCTGAAGGAGACTTTCCTAAATGGCTACAAAAGCCTCGTGGTGCTTGGTGTTCCAACACCATTTTACATCCTTTTTAAGGAGGTTCGACAATGGCCTAGCCACTTCCGCATAGTTGTGGCTATACTTGTGCAGGTAATTTGCCAAACCCAACCACTTGCGGAGGTCCTTCTGGCTCCTCGGAACCGGCCAATCCACTATGACTTTGACCTTAATAGGGTCTGCCCGGATTCCTCGCTTCCCAATGAAGCATCCCAAAAAGGAATCTCTTCCGCACCGAAGATGAATTTGTCAATATTGGCATATAACTTATGCATCCTCATGCAACCGATCACAGCTCGCAGGTGCTTGATGTAGTTCTCCACATCAGTCTTGCCATTTTCGGCTCGACTATGGACGAATATATCGTCAAAGTATGTCTGTGCATACGCCGTATGGGGCCGAAACAACTGCGTCACTAGACAATTAAACGTTTCAGGTGCGTTAGAAAGCCCTTGTGGCATCACTAACCACTCCCAGAGCATACCGCTCGGAGTGCTGACCGCTGTCAGCGGGATATCACTAGCTCGCATGAGCAGTTGGTATATTCATCGACTAAGTCGAGGGCACTGTACATTGTACATCACACTATATTGTTTGTAACAACATCCTTGCGAGGAATCGGTGTTTGAGCCGGGGTAGTGGCTGCATTCAGCTTCATATAACCATGCACTATTTGCCACTTCCCATTAGGCTTTCTCACACAAAAACGTGGGCGTAGAGTGAGGAGACTTGCTCTCACGCACCCTGCCAGCCGCGTGCTTTGCACGAAAGAACTCGTCAATGACGTCACATTGTTCTCGTGGCAGCGGCCACTGAGGCGTCACTCAATACTTGGTTCCTGAAACCAAGTCAATCTCATGACGTACAACTCTATCCGAAGGTAACCTCGTAGGAGGTTCTCTAGAGACAACATCTCCATATTCCTTCAACAAAGTAAAGCAAGGACCCGAAGGGTCCATCAGGATCTGCGATCCACTACGCGCATTCAGCGCCTTCTTGGTATCCTCAAGAACTGCTTTATACAAAGCGATGAGGAGTTCAACTCCTCCTCAGGTCGTATAACGACCACTTCGACGATGTAGCCTGCCTGTAAGGCACTGACAAACTCGGCAAAGGACAACTCGTCCAGATCTAGCATAGCCCTTACTGCGGGTATTGCTGAAAGAGCCACCGGCTCTTCAACATCCCCAGTCAAATCATTTACGAGTGTATATAGCTGTTCGCTATCACCGTCACTCACGATATTATCATCGCTACTCATGATGCTCTCAGCATCCGACGCATCAGCGTCCACAGGTGTACACACTTCAAGGTTAAAGACCACTTCGTTTACTGACTACGCCCTACCCTCTTGGGTCAATGCCTCGTCGTGAGGTGCATGCACCTCGTTGTCCGCAAAGACAACCGTCATTTTTGACTTCACCCGACCCTCTTGGACCAGAAACTCGTCACTAGGTGCTTGCATCTCGTTATCCTCAAAGACAACATCAATTGATGACTTCACTCGACCCTTTAGGGTCAGTAACTCGTCATTAGGTGCATGCACCTCGTTGTCCTCAGAGACAACATCCATTTGTGACTTCACCCGGCCCTCCAGATCCAGTTCCTCGTCACTCATGTCACTTGGACTCATGTCCTGACATCTTGGCTTGCATCCACCAACACCACTCACGGTGTTTAATGATGTAACATCATTCTCATGACACATGTCATATCTGTGCCATCTAGTGGGTTCTCAGCAACACTATCGACAGTCATTGGGCCTCGCCCAGGACTATTGTCCTCGACACTTACAATGTCTACAAAGTCGGATATTCCGACATCCAACATATTGACCGACTCTATCCAATATCCGCGCCAAAAGCGCTTTTGCTTCCTAGCAAAGGTGGGTTCATGACTCTCGAGAGCCCCACCAGGAGCATTGCACGTTGCGCCTAAGGTCTTCGACCTCCAATCAATCGATGGCTCATGGCGTTCTAGCCATGCCATGCCTAAGATGAGGTCATACCTCGCATCCAGGTCTAAGACCAAACAGCTTACCATGCTGTTAAAGTCCAAGAACTTTACATTTAAGTCCATCGGGACTTTGGGTACCGTAACACGCGTACCTGTCGCTAAGCGAACTGTGATTGTGTCACTATCACGCGCTACAAGCGCTTCAGCATACTTCTGACTACGTTCCACGATGGCACGGCGCACATAATTGCTCGATGCTCCCAAATCGTTAAAAATTTACATGGCTTATCATAGCCCTTAACCGTTCCTTCGACGACTAGCATGTCTGATTTGCATTCTCGTTCCGTTTTTGATTTTAGATCTCTTTGGGGCTAAGCTCTGTTTACTTCTACCTCCTAGAGATTCAACAGAACTCAGTTCTTCCTTATTAGAGCGTCCGAGAAGGCTTGGCTGATATCATCCCTGTTTCGACTCGCAAGAATGTGGAAGCCTTTCTGTCAACGCGTTTTTGACGTATTACGTCGCGTCAAAGACGCTATGGCTGAAGCCAGGATGTTCAAAAGGAACAAGAAGATGCCAAAGACAGAAAGAATGAGCAAGAGTTCAAAGTGGGCGATTCAGTTTTATTAAACGCTACAAATTTACCTACTTGCGCAGTGTCTGCGGTATACAAAAGCAAACTGCGTCCACGCTTTATTGGACCTTTTAAGGTCATAGGCAAGGAAGGTTTAGCTTATACGCTGAACCTTCCAAAGAAGATGCAAGAACAACCTGTGTTCTATGTAGGCTTGCTAAAGCCATATCTCCACCCTGCCTCGGTGGACTTCGAGGGGTTGTCCCCATATCTTCGGCCGAAGGAGGCGGATATTACGGCACCGGTGATGCATTGGACGCTGAAGGCATACAAAAATATCATGGATCGATGGGTCATCGATCCCCGCCAAAGCTGTCTAATGAGCTAGTTCATCAACAGTTTCACGTCGTGTGTCTATTGGCGCGACGTCTTCACCAGGGCCATACCCAGTATCTGGTAAAGAGGAGGAGGGTACCCTCAGTCGTATAGCTCATGGGAGCTCGAGGTACCCCTACGGCAAGACTGCCCGGACGTCGTTTAAGCTTTGATCGGGAAGATCAGAAGCGGCTACAGCAGTCGCCGGATTCTTCCTATCACTTAGTGCTGTGGAAGCAAGTCAGTAGTTAGGCTTCACCTCCGACTTTCAGAAGAAGCAATTGCCGGTATATCACTTGCGTGAGAGGTACTAACAACTGCTTCAGAAGCAAGAAACTACGACGTATTTGGCTTTGTCTATATGATATGCAAGGCGTAAGGGCTTTGAGGTCTCGTAGAGCAAGTAGTTATAGCACATTATGGCTCCATGAGCATGTGCTGGGCACTACGGTGCGCTAAAATAAGTGTGAATAACTTAGCTGCTATAAAAGCACGCGTTAATCATAATGAAGTTTATGAGCAAGTTTACGACGCTTTAGGGCTTTCTAAAAGCAAGTGGTAACTAATGTTGTGCTTTATAACCAAAAGTAACACTGTGTGGCTTTATATAAGCAATTGTGAAGCCCTATGAAGCTTGATCAGAAGTGTACAACACTTCAAGATTAAATAAGCAAGTGTTAAGCACTAAAAGGTTATATAGAAGCAATTGTATAACCTTAGGTGCGTTATAAGCAAGTGTTGAACACTTAGGTGCTTGATAAGCTAGTGCTGAATACGAAGGTGCATTATAAGCTACTGTTAGATACTATGGTGATTATACGCTAGTGTTAAGCATAAATAAGCTTTATAAGCAATTGTTGAGCACTTAGGTGTTTTATAAGCTAGTTTTAGACACTAATGTGCATTGTTAGCTAGTGTTCGACACTAATGTGCATTATAGGCTAGTGTTCGACATTAACGCGCATTATAGCTACGTTGACACTTGTTCGTCAAAACATTGTAGGAGTCGAGTCGCTATCTTCATCATCATGGTTGTCCTTTTCTTCTTCTGACAGATCAGGTTCAGCATGTATGCCTGGTCGACTCTTCACTTGGCGCCGAAAGCGCGATCAGGAGCAATTGCTTTTTCGAGGCTAGCACCATGATGAACAGGATGCGAGTAGGCATCCTTGCTGTAGTCGTCACTCGACGGTACTTGCGTTTTCCAGTCTGCTGGTACTGTACTGGACCTCCGTTGTCATCACTGATGTCGAGTCCACTAAAGTCTAGCGTAGCATCTTCGTCGTCATACTTGTACTCATAGTCGAAATACCAACGATTGTCTCGTCAAAGGTGACATCGCGACTGATAACCACTTGTCCTGTCTCGATGTCGTGAACTCGATACGCTTTTTTATACCTCTTTGTATCCCATGAACACACCTGCACGAGCCTTGGCATCCCACTTAAGTCGTTTTTTTTTGAGGAGTCAAAACGTACGTCCGGCACCCAAAAACACGCATGTGTTTCACACTGGGTTTGGACCTGTGCACGATCTCATAAAGTGTATTGCTCGTGATCTTGGGTGACGGTAGGCGGTTTTTGATGTAAATCGCAGCCATTGCCGCTTCACCCCAGAAACTTGTTCAGCTTGGCATGATGTAGCATGCTACGTTCAATCGTGACAATCGTTCGAATTGCTCTCTCCGCTGTTCCGTTGGCTTAGCGCGTACGGGACCGTGGTCTGCTGTTCAATACCTTGGTCTTGGTAGAACGCCTAGGGAGAGTTGGTTGCAAACTCTCGAGCTCCATTGTGACGCACGAACTTGACTTGCTTGTTGAACTGCGTCTGCGCCATCCTGATGTAGGTCTTGAGATGTTTTTCGCTCTCAGACTTGGCACTTAGGCAAAAACCTTTCATGCATCCGCTGGCTTCATCCACGATGAGGAGCAAATACTTGCTCCCACTTATTGTTTCTTGCTCCATACGGCCACAAATGTCGAAGTGGAGAGGCTCAAACGTGTCATAGCGGCGCTTGTCACGGTTGCTCGGGAACGGTTTCTGGACCATATTCTCTTGCTGGCATCCGTGGCATATACCAGTTGTCGGCAATGGTGCCTTTGCGTCCTTGATCATACCGCTGTTGACCGGCTTAAGCAGCACATCAACCGGAGCATGGCCCATTCGTGCCTGCAGATTCACATTGCTTGCCGAAGTTGTTGCATTGCCAAACGTTGTGGCGTGCGAAGCCAGTAAAGTCCGTCGACGAGGTCCGCCGTTGCCACCGCTTGCTTCGAATTCTTGTGCGCTATGTGCATACTCGCACCGTCGAACACTACTTGAAACTTGCCATGCTTGTTGATCTGCGGCGCTGATAGCAGATTCTTGTTCATCTTCGGCACGAACAATGCATCCTTGATTTCGATGTCGCGCTCTTTGCCGTTGGGCAGAACCACTCGTTCGATGATGGTTCCCAAACCCTTGATCGCGGCCTTGTTGCCGTCAGCCACCAACAGTTCACCTTCATCTTGCTCATTCAGCGTCGTGAACTTGGCCTTGTTGTTGCATACATGATGCGTTGCTCTACTGTCAATCGCCCACATTCCAGGCATGCTCTTGCCCGTCGATAGTCCTGCTTCCAGCGAAACCGCAAACGCTACTCGATCGTAATCGTCGTCGTAGTTGTTGCTGCTGGTTCGCCGCTGCACATTATTGGCTCCGCGTCCTCGGTTGTTACCGCCGCGTCGAGCACCTTGATTCTCATCCTTCTGCTTGGTCCAGCACCGCTCTTCCGTGTGCTCCAATTTTCCGCAGTACGTACACTGGTGGCGAGGCTCGCGCTCGGTGCTGAAAGCCTTGACCGCTTCTTCAACTTTCACCGATGCCGTCTTCTCGCCTTGCCTCTTGATGTGCTCATTCATAAGCATCCTTACAGCGTCTCTTGATCGTAATTGCGCTGAATCAGCGCTGTCCATCTCCAAATTCAGCACGACATTCTCGTAGCTCTTGGGGAGACTGCGCAACAAACAGATCGCCACGTCTTTGTCCTCCATCATGGCGCCGATGCTGGTAAGCTTGGCGCCGATGCTGAGAACCTCGTTGCAATGATGCATCACGTTGCCGCCTTCCTTCATCTCCATACTGAAGAGCTGTCGCTTCAGAAAAATGCGCCCAGCCTTCTGCGATCCACCGTAAAGCGTCTTCAAACGCGCTAATTTGATCCATGCTTCCTCACAATCATCAACCACGTGATGATAGTCGGCGTCCATGTGGAGCAACATCAGTCCAAACGCGATGTTGCTCGACCGGACGTAGTCTTCCATGGGACGAGTGTCCGCGAAGGTCGGCGTCGTCTCACGATTAACGACGTGCCAGACCGACTTGGTCAGGAACACGCCACGCATGTAACGACTCCAAGTCGCGTAGTTGTCCCCATCGAACTTATCGATGAAGAACTTCGAGGACACGTTTTGGGCAGTGGACATCGTACTTGGGCTCATAACCTGAGCGAAGGTATGAGTCTTGGTCTTGCGAGGGCTTGGTTGGAGGCGGAGGAAGTCTGCACTTGAAGGGTAAAGACGACTTGAGTAGAAGATGGTTAACTGAAAAGTAATTGATTTATAAGAGCTTATTCTATCAACCAACTGATTTATATGTAATGCCTCCGAGTTGGCGTTGCCAGAACTAAAGTATTCCGGGTAAACATGTCCTCGTTCGAGAAAGCTTTTGGAGTGCCATGGAATGCCGAGACAAACTTTAAGGCCGCTAGGCCTGCCACTTATAACTACTTGTCTGATGGGTCTGTTCACATGGACTGTAGTCAAGTGGAAGAAGAAGGTGTGCGGAGCAGCAGATGTTATATCTGCAAGAGCACAGGCCATTTGATGGCAAAATGACCTGCGAGGAAGCATAGTTGGCCTATAAGGCCGACGAGCTCTCCAATACGGCTAGTGTCATACATATGCGGAATTTGTAGGAGATGCAGTGGTCCGGAAATCCATTAGCGCTGGAATGCGATTTGTCAACGAAATAGTTGCTGGATAGCCCTGTCGCAAGCAGACCTCGGAGCATTATCGACCGCAGAAGCCGAGTTTGTTTCTGCTTATTCTGGCGGTGTCAAAATTCTAGGCATTAAGAAGCTAATGATGGAGATCGGGATGCAGGTGAAGACACCGATCGCGTGCTAAGCATTGACAACAAGGCGGCCATCCAGCAACTTAACAACGATGCATTGTCGTCGAATGGAAAGCATGTTAGTATAAAGCTAAGTTTTTACGCGGCTGCACGATGAAGACGGATAATGCGGAGACGAAGGCAATGAACAGGTCGGTAAGACTGTTGGAGTTTCATAGATAACCAACACTAATATATGTTTACTGCTTTTTTCATTTTCTATCTACGCACGTACTTGTTCCTGCAGGTAGATGGTGTAAGAGACACATTGAGCATTTCAGCAGATGCTTAAACGGCTGTCTTCCTCGTCATTCGTCCGCCATCGGAACGCCCGCATTGCTTGCCTCACGGCTTTGACAGCGCAGCAGGAGAGCCCAGACTTGACATATCGATATTAGCTAATGCTGGCAGACGATATTCTTTCCATTTCCGCTGGCACTAGCAGTTCCTGCCAAATAGACGAAGCATTTACTAATGCTGACAAATCAATGCTTCGTTCGACTCGTTCAAGACAGTGCCAACAACTTGCGATGTATTGGAAATGAGCGATACGAAGGCGATCTATGTCATCTGTTTTCCACCCTCGTTGCGTGCCACGTGCGATCAGTTCCGGGAAAAGGCAGACAATCCGTGCTGCTTAGTGTCTACCCCACACCTGCAAAACAATATTGGTAGGTCGCACAGCTTGTAAAATAGCCCCTTGATCGACCCGCGTACAAAGGTGCAATGAGATTGGGACTTGTTCGTGTAACCATGTATCTAGTAGCATAAGCATGATAGTCACACCTTCTCGCAACCTGCATCTCTTAACACAAGAAAACAAATGACACCAATAAAGAGTGTTGCATGTGCACAGAGAAAACAACCTCCATCGAGGCGTTGCATTGCTGCCTTCCTAAAAGAATCCCACCACTCCATGACTGCTGTTTGTCGACTGTCGCGCGCTTCTTCTTGCTCTGCTTTCTTTTTGCCACTGGAACAACCGTGACCCGGCACCTGAATTGTAGATAATAAACCGTGCCCGTCACCTTGAAAGCGCCGAAGCATGTGCGGTACCACCTAGGTCGGCCTGCTAGCTACTCTTTTTGCGCTGGTCAGGCCAACTCCTGGTCACCAACACTCACGCTGCCCCATCTGTTCGTGTGTGTGCATCTTGAGCACCGGACTGCGCTAACCTCATTCTGCCCAACGATTGTGTTTTCATCTGCTTTTCTTCACACTTCGCTGCTGCGATTCTGCTGTGCCATTGGATACCAACTGCGCGGTCAGAAAGCAACTCGCTTGAATCAGATCATGCAGCAATCAACTTTTGGAAGGTGTGCCTTGCGCAGTTGCATCCTTTGGCGCAAATACCTTCTTCTTTTTCTAGAATGTTAACACGCCACAGCGTCGGCAACATAACCCATACCATACGCGAATTACAGCTCCACGTACCCGTTCGCCCTTGTTGCTCGGCTCCTTCTTGCCACTATTCCCACTTTTACGGCGTGAAGATGGTTTCAAATTGGTACCATCACCGTCAACACTATCAATTCCATCGATGCTCTTTTGGTGGTTGCTGCGTCCACGACTGCCGATTTTTTTGCCACTTTTAGGAGCACGCTTCTCAGATCCACGTTCAGAAATAGCATCGGCCGAAAGCGCAGATCCATTCCACTTGGCAACAGGAGTAAAAGTAGAACTGCCAGCCGCAACAGCAGACTTGGGAGTCATAATGCGCAGTATGCCAGGTTCTGCCAGTTCCTGTTTTGTTGGCTCCTTTTGCAAAGACACTTTTCCGCGTTGCTTGCGACTCTTAAGGTCTATAAACGCGGATCGACAAAGCATCATTAGCAAGCCAGATGACAATACTCTCATACTAACAAGCTCTCATACCAACTGTGTCAACGCTACTTTTCTTATTGCGCTCCTTCGAAAGTTTCGACTTGTCCTTCGTTACTTTTTGCTTGGAGCAACATGCAAACCCAACAGTTCGATGTCTTGTCACCATCATGTATTCTAAATTAGGGACAGTATGTATAACCAAACAACTTACCGCTTTCTTTCCCTTCTGTCGACGGGCATTCTTGACAATTGGTTTCCCCCCAAATTTTCCCTGTCGAGCAGCAATACGAATTTAATTCATTTCAGTAAGAATGTGCAAACGATAGCTTATCAAGCACATAGCAGATCGATAAAAAATAAATACAATTTGCCACGCACTTTGCTCTTCTCACGGCTGTTAACTTTCTTTTCATTCAAGTACTTGACCAACGCCGCTACGGGCTTTTCGACCGTCTCACCTTCTGCCATATCCACAAGTGTTTCAGCACTAGGAAGTTTCTACACAGACACACATGCAAAAAAACGCATTACACCCACCCTTGTCCACTCAAGTCTTTCAAATCTCGATCGTCGAAACAAAGTAATTAAACCCACTCACGTTTTTTGGTTTCGCCAACTCGTTTAGAAAGGCCACGTACTCTGGATCCCGATCAATTGTTCCCGTTTTTGCATCGTTGCGTTGTTTTTCGCGTGGAATTTTTTGAAACGGAGCAAAGTCAACGTCCATTGGTTGACCATTTATCTTCGTGTCTTGAATCTCTGGATAGAATAATTGTCCATCAAGTGCTGCAATAAGTTTTCTTGCTTTTTCCGGTTCTTTTTTCAAATCCAGATAAAGTCTTGCAGGTTTTGAAACTCGATTGTTACTATATTTATGACCAGGTACAAAACGCCATAGAAATTCATCACTACCACCATGTGTATGTAACATTTCTTTCACTTGTTCTTCTGTTGCCATTGATGGAATATTACGAATTAGTAATTTCTTTAATACAGTTGTGATTGTTCGTGTAGGTCTTGTTAATGTTGTTGAAGTAGTAGTAGCTGAAGTAGTAGAAATGGGATATAACGTATCACCACCACTTCCTCCTCCTCCTCCCCCACGTCCTCCAGTACGTTTATTATTATTACTACGTTCATGCTTCTTCATATTTAAATTACTATTTTTCTCATTATTTATATGATGTTCAAGATGAAGACGTTGAGTAGTTCCTCGTCCTCCACTTCTACGGCCTTTGCCTGAGCTATTGCGAGGCGGTGGCGCCATGATTCAAAAAGCTTGACAAATACCGGTATATAATTGAGGGGTATTTTTTACTAGAAAAGACGTGAAATTAATAGCGAGTAGCTTTTGAACAGCTGGTATGTTATCGATTTGGGCAAACAAATAAGGATGCGAGCTTATTTTGGGTTGATACGAAACCATCTTTGATATAAATTGAGTAGGACTCTAGTACTTAGTACATCCATCGTGCAAAAATGACTAAAGAAAGCACCGTATTGTACCGTAAACGACCAAAGTTAGCAACTCCCTTTGTATACTCTCATACATACTGCCATGTCATGATGAACTTGCGTAATGCTAAACGTCTTTTGTGCTACTGTTAGCTAAGACACTTGACCTACAAGTCATTAATCCATTCCGAGCTATACACAAAGGCTTATGTCAACTGTACATGAGTCGCAACATCATAGATGCTAGATTTCAGTTGTTCAATTAATAAATCTGTTCTTCTTTTCTTGCTTAAGCTGCAAATAATCTATTCGTCTAATGACGGAATATCAATACTTCTTCCCGTCTCATGGCCAAACGTTTACTATTCCAATACGGTAGAAAGCAAGAGACATTCAAGTTTCAGCTCTATTCTTAACGAAATTCTTCTCAGTTGTTGAGTTTACAATGCTGTCATTGGGCTTCTCTGAGTCCTGATCGAAGCGACATTTGGCGTTAAAAGTTGCGAGATTGACGGTCCTTTCGATTCAAACCAATACCGGCAGTTGCAATCATGGTCTTGTGTAATCTAGCAGGTGATACACGTCCCTGCGACTTCAGATTCAAACTAAAATGGCTTGAGTCACTACTAATAGCTACAAATTAATGCAAATCCCAACGCCATACAGACGCATCGTCCGAGCAAGTGATAATAGTACGACCAGTTTTACTGAAACATACTTGACGAATTGTGTTCTTGCAACTATTGTGAGTCAATTTGCAAATTGAGCGCTCTTGCTCAGCGTCCAGGTCAAAAACACTCACAACGCCCTTTTTGTTGCCCACTGCCATGACCTCCAGTTGCGAGTCAAGACCAAACTTCATAAACCACAAGTCTGCATCTTTGTAGTGATACTCACGTAGCACCGTAACTGCGTCTTTCCCTCGCGACGGGTTTGGTTTCCAAAAAATCACCTTGTTACCAGTTGACTTGGACAAAATCAAATCACCCACCATTCGCACGCAATCCACGTAGTCAGCATGCACTTTGCTAGTGCAGAACGCTGGAAATTGAATAAATTTTGTGTCAAACGGACGATCTTTTGGACGTGGCTCCGTGTATGACTTTTTGATTGCCGTCTGGACGACTTCATCCTCGAGGTCCCAGATTTTGATCGTGTTATCCATGCCAGATGATACAAAGCACGAACCCTTTAGATGAATGTCGAGGCTTAGCACGTCATCACGATGACCCACGTGGCCGGCAAAGATTGCCACGCACACACCCGTGAGCGAATTCCACAGACGAATGGACTCGTCCTTTCCAGCTGAGAACAACAAACTTGGGTCTACCGGGTGAAACTTGAGTTCATTAACAGAGTTTCCATGTCCAGATAACACAATCAAGACCGATTGTGTAATACAGTTAATCACCTTGATATGACCACGAAAGCCTGCGGCCGCCAGCAGTGGTGAGTCTGTAAGGACATCGACCGTCCACGCCGCCGTAAAGTATTGTTCTTCCTGGTCTCCGTCACAATACACTTGGACCACATCTAGCCCGCCATTCTCCAGACATTCATACACTGTCAGCTATATTTTACATTACACATGACATCAAATAAATCAATAAGTAACTGCAGTCATCAATCAATGAAAATCCTCTTTCTGTGTACTACGTCATGATATTCATACTCGATTACCACCAGCTGCTGCAAACATCCGCTCATAAATGGGTAAAACATCACAGAATGTGACACAATAAATAGCATTTCCATGGTCTTCTCGGGCATAGGCTAACAGAATAATAACATCAAATATTCTCCAAAAAGCCGTCAGCCATTCAACTCCATTATCAAAAAATCGGGATTTGAAGCAGTCACCTACACGAAAATTTGTAGCCTTTCTTACGAAGACGTGGTAGTAAGGATATTGGTATAATTTCATCCACTGGTACACCATTCACTGGTGCAGATTCAGTAGGAGTTGGTGGATGTATCACAGGCTCTTGTAGGTCGTTCATGATGTACACGTATTACTATTTCAGTACCAGTGAATGTGAGATTTTATTCTGAGCTTTGCAATTGGATTTTATCCTACACAAAAGGTATAGTAGTATCATATTATACGGACATGTTTTAACCGTATCAAATGGTCGCACTAGCTTTGATTTGCTCAGATATAAAATACTACCCATTAAAATAGGGACATTGACTTTTTGATCTTGAATTTGATACGTTTCGTTCAAATCTATGATCTTATTCAATGAATTCATCATTCTTTGTCCTCATTCACTTTACTTATGATCATCAAATCATGTGAAAACTAAAGCTAGAATCAGAGTTGACTAGTTGTAATTGCCCATACAAATATAAAATGCCGCCTCTCCATGTCTATTAGGTCTTGCTCTCTGTTTCTAAGGTGATAGATACTACATTTTGCACCATACAATCTCTTGGCAGCATGAGCACTGAATCAAGATCGCCGCTGCTTTCAAATATGCTCGCCATGACCTAATCCTACTGCTGGATCAGGAAACCACAAGTAGATTGATAACCAAGTGAGTAAATCTTCCTGGTCCCGACCGTCGCTGTATCTGATGGGTGAGAAATGGATATCTTCACCATAAAGCTGGATCATTCAGTAGGAGAACTTCACAAGACGAGCGACAACGTCAAAACCTCGTTCCATGTCTCCTGTTCATACATTAGTCTTGCTTCATTTCAATGGCACCTTCTGTATCAACAGTATCCACCACAAGATCACCACTCAATTCACTGACATGCTGGTTTAGCTCTTCAACTTCGTCCAAAATCACTGCACCTGCATCGTCCCATGGATGTGCCAAATCGGACAGTTTTAGTCTACCCACAACCTCAGCATGTGACTCGAGTTGATCTGGATCCATGGCAGATGCTGATAGTTTTACAGGTGGTAGAAGCTCCGCCATTTCACCTTCAACGACAACCAAAACGCGGTCCACAGCATTCAGTAAAGTTGCTCTCTGAAGCTGGTCGTGCTGTGGCGATGCTGTAGCAGATGGTAACAACAGTAAAACGGTTGCGTCTCGGAGCTCTTCGTACACCACACGCTGCAAAATCTTTAGTGTAGCATCATCAAGGGCAAAATGCGGCTCCGGGTGCAATTGAAGCTCGTTTTCACAGGGCGGAACTAGCACAGGGTTTAACGCTACCGCCACTACAGATGCCTCACTCAGTAGCGCACGCGCTAGACTCAGTAGAAGTCGCTTAGTCGGATTGTATCGGAGAGTAGAGACGTCCGGCAACGGCCCGTCCAAAGTATCCACATGGCTCGCAAGTCCTACAGTACGCAGCACAGTCCACAACCGATCATCCTCAATATCAGCACCATTAGGATTCAGCTGCGTACGGACCGAGCCATCGTACAAAGCACCGCCGGGCGCAGTAGCTGATACACACGCTACACGAGAGCGAAGCGTATGCAGGCCCTAACGTGGCAATGTCAACGCCATCTATAACAATCCGCCCTGCAGTCAGCTCATGCACACGCAGCAGTGCACGGCCCACCGAAGAAACTGGAGATGCTGCAGACGACTCAAGGATGGCAACTTTTTCCCCTGCTTGTAGGCGGAAAGATACACCCTTAAGTGCCAATGGCGGCGCACCACCGTCCCCAATCTCAAACATGTCCGTGAGCTCGTCAATAACAGCAGCTGCCGGGTCACGAAAACTCACTTCGTCAAAGCGCAAATCACCCTTCGTAGGCCACGACAACGAAGGACTAACTTCGCTCGGAACAGCTGTGAAAGGCGCTGACGCCCGTCTTGCTGCTGCAGTCGAGTAGGCTGCACTTTCCGCGATCACTTCCGCCCCTCGCACGGCTGCTTGAATTCGGGCGGCTGTCGGCAATACCGGACTCAACCAAATCCATGACCGCACGAGCGACTCAAGTGCTCCTCCATCCACCGCCAGTGCTTCGTACAAAGCTAAAGCCAACAGGCCATCGCTCAGTTTGTGTCGCAACGTTAAGAACAACAACGCAGCTACAATCTCCACCATCACAGCCCCGTACAGCTGGACACGCAGCGCAAGCCATTGATCAACGTGTAAACCGAGATGACCATCACGGGCAGCGACGTCTAGAAGCCAGAAATGGTGGCCCAAAACACGGTGCACGTGCGCTAGCCCAAAGGCTCGCACCACATGCGCCCCCGCAAGCGACTCAACAACAT
This sequence comes from Peronospora belbahrii, assembly GCA_920618645.1. NCBI lineage: Eukaryota > Oomycota > Peronosporomycetes > Peronosporales > Peronosporaceae > Peronospora > Peronospora belbahrii. The sequence goes on along the minus strand of CAKKTJ010000107.1, from coordinate 33,114 downwards.
GTAGCCGAGCAGCTTGTCGAGCTTTACGTTCCAAGAGAAGCAGATCACGAGCTGGACGTGGATACAACCGTGCAGCCCGCACATACATGTAGATTGCTGGGACGATCAGTACTGCGAAGTACCGCGTTATCGCCGCGGCAGTCAACAGCGCGGCTAAAGTTGAGGATCCAAGTGCCACCATAGAACCGAGTGCAAGAGGAAATCTTGTATCTAAGTCAGTCAAATCCGTGTCTGTAAAGGCACGCTCGAGCTCACGCCTTCTAGCAAGGCTAAGGCGCATTGACCTTGATCTGCCGCTCCCAGCACCAAAGGCATCAAAGAAAACCAGTGGAGCATGTAGGAATGCAGATGCCAACCACAAGAAGGCACGACGTGATCCCTCAACTGCCGCCATAGCAATACCCAGCGCATATCCAAGCACAAAAAGCACGCCGCCCAGCGCCAGTGAGACGTAAAGTAGCTGATCTGCTGCCATGCTTGTTTGACTTTTAGGACGTATCCAGTAAGCGATCCATATCTCACTCGACAGCTGCAACACTTGCCAAAAGCATAGTAGCATGAATAACACTAAGGCTACACGAATACCACCCATAGTGAGCGCGTAAGCCCAAATTGATTTGAACAGCTGTTCACTCTCATCCCATTCAGCTTCTGCTGATGTTTCGCACGATAGATACTCGCGCAGCGGACGATCATTCAAAGAATTCCGAGTCGTTCTAACAGCATTTTCGATCGACAGTTGCTCAATGCTTGGTGGTTCCACTAATGAATGATGCGGTGGCTCGCACGTGCTGGCATTATCGACGGCAAAAGTAGAACAATGCATCCAATTCTCCTCTTCGACTTCCTCCTCATTGCTGTCTTCGCCCTCACCTTGCTCTTTACGCCTCCTGGCTTTGTAAATATCGCGGGTATGCACAAGCCGGCCGCCATCTTCAAAACGGATGGCATTATCTACAAACTCCGAGTTGATAAACTCAGCGCGCATAGTAACAACTACCCGTGTCTTGTTGCGCAGAAGTCCTATCAAACAGCGAGAAAAGATTTCACGCGCTGTGGATCTTGATTGTAAGCGTGCAAGTGGTTCGTCGAGCAGGTACACATCAGCATCGCTGTAACAAGCACGCGCAAGACTCACAAGCGTTTGCTCTCCTAGGGTTGGCATCCACTCTTGAATAAGGGTGTGATCTCGAGCCGGCAACAGTGCAATTGTGTTGGTAAGTGTGCATGCGTCAAGCACACGCTGGTACTTATGGCGATCAAACGGAAGACCAAACAATACGTTGTCGCGTACTGACAGAGTTTGTTCCAGCCACGGCTGCTGAGGACAATAGGCCACCGAGCCAGCAACATATACACGACCACCACTCCCATCGCTTCCGTCACGCAATTGCATTTCGCCCAACAGTGCTGAAAGAAAAGATGACTTACCACTTCCAGGGCGCCCATGTACCACTAGGAACTCACCAGCGCCTACCGTCACATCCAGGTGCTGGAATACCACCGGACCAGTAGTTGCCCAACCCAACGTAGCGTCTTCTACAGCAATGACAACATCTTGTGGGTCGTACTTGGCTATCAGCCCCATGCTGTCACGTCGGACTACCGCATGCGGGTTTAATTCATCTTGGTCCATAAAGTGAGAAAGATTGCAAAGAGATTGCCAAGCGGCTCGAACACCTAGCACTACATTAACAAAAGTACGAAGCGGTGTGTGCATAAGACGCACAAGTGCTAATGTAGCAAATGCTGATGCTGCGGTAAAAGGACGCGCGGATGAATGATACCCCACCGCTAGTGCCACAGTGGTCACCAGAGCCGGCGTCACAAAGTTAAACGCAATTTCGACGGCACCTCGCATCTGGAAGGTCCACAAAGCCGCAAGCTCACGTCCGCGCGTGGCGTTTACACGTGCTCTTGCAGCCGTCTCCCATGCGTACAATTTCACGGCGGGCATCACATGCACCATATCCGTCGTCGAGTTCCGTCGGTCCTCCCGTGTTCGTCGCAGTCGATCCAACGAATGAAGTTGAAATTGTTTTAGCACTTGGGACACCACCAGCGCCACAATCAGTACCCCGAGAGAAGCTCCACATGCGGCAACACCCATAAACTTTTCGATGAAAGCCAAAACCAACGTCAAAACTAGTGGCGCTGCCCAAAGTTCATGCAGACACGCAGCGCCGTGTAGTAGCTGCGTCACACCAACGGTGTAAAGTGTATCAGCTTCTCGAGCCATAGCGTTCGACAGCCGTAAAGCCTTTTGTACTACTAAACTCTGTAGTGCCGACGTGAGTCTCAGAATCAACGTCTGAAGCTCAACTCGAACAAAAGTCGATAGTGAAATACGCAATAGTCGGGAGACAAATAGCAATCCTAGCCAATAAATCAAGCTATTGTTTATCTCTCGATCATCTTGACCTTCTTGTTGCATTATTAGCGTCACACCTTGAAATAACACGTACGGCCCAATGACGTCACATATTTGAACAATAGCGTGTAGAATGCCAAGTCCAATAAATTGCAATCCATACGTCTTTAAGAATGCCAAAGACAATGAACCACTAGAAATCCAAGCACGTTGTAACGTATTTGCATCTGATTCGGCTCGAGCATAGGACGGTAATTCCCAAACATCCGCTTGCTCTAATCCACGCTTGACTTTACAATGACAACTTGGATCCTGTGTTTGATATGGAGAAAGCTGATTCGGTGTCTGATTCGGAGACCCATTGGCGAGCATTATTGATGGTGTGACCCACTTTAAACAGAGACGACTCATAAATGACGTGCATTCGACTGGATGTGCAAAAACCTGTGGAGGTGGTGCACCTGAAAGAAGTGGACGACATTCAGCTGCATGGGTACTTAATGTATTGGAAAGTATTGAAGTCCTTGTAAAGAAATCACTAGTAGCATTTGTGCTTTTATAACGTATGGAGATGGATGATGATGATGGTGCTGCTGATGGTACTGCCCCCTGCATCTTAGGACGGGATTAACTACTACTGCTACTTTTACAACCTTTACTTACTACCTTCGAACCTCTTTATCTTGTTATTAATAGCTACTCATTATATCAGAAATTAAAAAATAAGGTAAAACTGATAAAAAGACAAAGTATACGGTAAGATACCGGTACAATCCAGTACACCACTGAGTGAGTTATAGTCGGGACACTTACTCTTCCGACCTGAGGTTAGAAATAGCACTTTAAGAGCTCGCGTACGTGATTTGAGTACTGGCCAACTTTTGATATAAAGTGTATGCGTTAGAAATGATGACCGTCTTACAACAGGCCATTCAGTCCACCGCATGGCCGGATTTTTCTGGTATCATGCGATATTATTGCAACAAAGTGTTTGGTTGACGACGCAAAGCTGATGCATTGTAAAATGACGTGGAAGTACTACCGGTATATCGACACTAGATGTTAAACGGCTTGTGAATTCCATGTACATATGGTGTGGCGTGGACCGAATGGTGAACAATCAGACACTTGGGTATTCATTCATCATGAACTCTCGACTCTCAGGATTTTTGTTATTAATGACATTATCAAGCATCTTGTCGACTTCGTTTTCCAATGATAATGAATAAAATATTGCAAGAATTTTACAATCCACAGCTACAACCAATGACGTGACGACTAACTTCGGACTAGATGAGGACAGCTACGAGACACTCATACAGAAACAACTGACAGCATTAAAAGCCTGCGGATGGTTAACGTTACTGCTGTATGTTCCATTATCTCTCGCCGTCGCGTGGCGCACCTTAATGCACTTCATGTACATGAGTCGCGGCACCAAGAAGGTTTTCCACGTGATGTTGCTGGTGTCAACGCTGTTGCAGCTGCCAGAGGCTATCGAGTGGATCTGGTATCCGCTGTTGCAGACATGGAAGGCCATTTACGTCTGTCGCGTCTACTCTTTACTCCTGTTGTACTTTTTTAATTCATACCTAGCTATCTGCTGGGTCGGTGTGGTGTCGGCAGGTCAGCGACTGGCACGGCGACGCATTTCTAAGCTGGTCGCTGTACTCAATATGCTGTTAGTGCTGTGGGGTGTGCTGGTGCCCATCTTACTGTCCAGATATACTGACGACGCGTACGGTCAATACAGATTTATGAACAGCAAGCTTCGAGGCATGTTTACCTACTCAGGTGTGACTATCGTGCTGCGTACGGCGTTCTGCTGGGTTACCAAGGCTTTCGTTTGCGTCGTCGTCTCCTGCTTGCGCACGGTACCGTTACCGCTGCCAGCGTCGAAAAGTCTCTCAAACAGCTCATGCTTGCCATCTTTATCTTCGTTGTGTTGGGCGTGATTCGCTTAATCGCACTAGTGCTCAATGAGTCTACTGCTGCGATGTCCATGTTTATGTATCTCATCTTGTGCAACATTAGTCCGAACGTCTTCCCAACCATCTGCATGCTATACCTCATGAGAAGAATCACAGGCAGAGGTAGCGACGACACAGAAGTCAACCACATGAAAAAACTTGGCGACAAGCACACGCTCTCAAAATACATGACTGATCCTGACTCTGACGAAAGTAGCAGAGGAAGCACTGAGCGCGACAAGGGTACTCGTACCAATGACGAAAACGCCATTGTTACAGTGCAATGGCAACTGAAGATCCATCAACAAAATCTGCACCAAGACGACCAGGCACAGAGTGATAGGGAAGCACAACAGTCTCCGTCGTTCTTCTGGATCCGCGAATCCATGGAGCTCCGCTGAGCGAGTCTAGCAGAAAGATAGTCAACTTCAATCTGAACGTCCTAAGTTATTTATTACCAAATGAATCGTCTTTTACTGATTTGACAAGCTTTGCAGATTTCGCAATGCTTAAACTAGCGTATTTAATGTACATCTAGCGGTGCACATTACCACATCATCTATACAACGTCAACAAACACTCGCTTATTTACACTGGTGTTAGCCATGTTTTATGCTCAGCTCAGTAAGTAAAATTAAACACAAAGCAATGCCGCTGGTAAGACAGCGCTCTCGGAGGTGGCTAGGCCATTGTCGAATCTCCTTAAAAAGGATGTGGAATGGTGTTGGAACACCAACCAAGCACCCCGAGGCTTTTGAAGCCATTAAGGAAAGTCCTTTTAGGCGCCAATTCTGGCCCTGCATGATCTTGATCGCCCGTTTAGCGTCGTATGTGACGCTTCGGACTTTGCCTTTGGCAGTGTACTCTTTCAAATTGACTTTGAGGGTCAAGAACGCGTCATCGCGTTTGAATCTCGCCAGCTGAAAGCTGCAGAAAAGAACAATCCAGTTCATGACAAGGAGCTACTTGCGATAAAGTATGCCCTTGTTAAGTTCTGGGCACTCGACTGGACATGTCCACAGCAGATCATCGCAGACCGATGGTCAGACTGAACGCGTCAACCGCGTTCTTGGCGATATGCTTTGTAGTGTTTACCCAAGCAATGGAGCAAGATGCTCCCACTCATTGAGTTTGCGTTGAATAATGCGGTGAATGCCTCGACATGCTTCACCCCATTCTATATGAATGGTTTGGTCAACCCTTGCGTTCCGTTCACGTTACCCCCTGCCACATCAGGGCTTACTGGGGGAGAAATAGCCGAAGGCTTGGCTGATATCAGCCCTGTTTCGACTCTCAAGAATATGGAAGCCTTTCTGTCAACGCGTTTTGACGTATTACGTCACGTCAAAGACGCTATGGCTGAAAGCCAGGATGTTCAAAAGGAACAATCAGATGCCAAAGGCAGGAAAAATGAACATGAGTTCAAAGTGGGCGATTCAGTTTTTATTAAACGCTACGAATTTACCTACTTGCGCAGTGTCTGCGATATACAAAACCAAGCTACGTCCACGCTTTATTGGACCTTTTAAGGTCATAGGCAAGAAAGGCTTAGCCTATACGCTGAACTTTCCGACGAAGATGAGAACACATCCTGTGTCTATGTTGGCTTGCTCAAGCCATTTCCTCAACTCTGCCTCGGTGGAATTCAAGAGGTTGTCCCCATACTATCGGCTGAAGGAGGCGGGAAGTACTGCACCGGAGGTGCATATGGACGCTGGAAGCTTACAAGGAGGTCAATCTGACATTGCAGTTCGGCTTGAGAACGCTCAATTGCCGTTAAGCGATCCGAGATCTCAGAGCGATAACGCTCAAAAGACCGACGGCATCGATCGACACGGTCACCGAGCGATGACAGGTGAGACCTCACCGATGCAAGAGCATCACGCTCCAATAGTGTCAGGCGACGCTCGATCTTAGAGAGATGAGAGGTCAATGGGTCATCGACCTCCGCCGACTCTGATTGATGACCTGGGTCATTAATAGTTTCAGTGGAACGTCACTTAACTCGGCGTCGTCACCAGTTTTATTACCAATATTTGGTAAAGTGAAGGGGTTACCGCTAGTTGTACGACTCGTGGGAGTATAATGTACCCCTCCGGCAGGATTGCCGTGACGCCTTTGACGCTTTTGATTAGGACGGTCAGAAGCGACGACAGCTGTCGTCGGACGCTTCCTAGCACTAGGTTCTGAGGAAGCAAGGTAAGTAGGATGGCTTCACCTCTGACTTTCAGGAGAAACCGTCGCCGGTATATCACTTGCGTAAGAGGTACGAGCAGCTGCTTCAGAAGCAAGAAACTACGACGTATTTGGCTTTGTCTATGTGATACGCAAGGCGTAAGGACTTTGAGGTCTAGTAGAGCAAGTAGTTATAGCACTTTGTGGCTCAATAAGCATATGCTGGGCACTTCGGTGCACTTAAAGAAGTGTGAAAAACTTAGCTGCTATATAAGCACGCGTAAATTTTATTATGAAGCTTTATAAGCAAGTTTACAACACTTTGGGGTTTTATATAAGCAAGTTTTAAACAATGTTGTGCTTTATAAGCAAAGTAACACTGCGGGGCTTTATATAAGCAATTGTGAAGCCCTATGAAGCTTTATCAGAAGTGTACAACACTTTAAGAGTAAATAAGCAAGTGTTAAGCACTTAAATACTTTATAGCAGCAATTGTCAACCTTAGGTGCGTTATAAGCAAGTGTTGAACACTTAGGTGCTTGATAAGCTAGTGTTATACACTATGGTGCATTATAAGCTACTGTTAGATACTATGGTGATTATACGCTAGTGTTAAGCGAAAATAAGCTTTATAAGCAATTGTTGAGCACTTAGGTGCTTTATAAGCTAGTTTTAGACACTAATGTGCATTGTTAGCTAGTGTTCGACACTAATGTGCATTATAGGCTAGTGTTCGACACTAATGTGCATTATAAGCTAGTGTTAACATTAGGGTGCTTTGTGAGCAAGTGAAACAGACTTATATGCTCAATCGCTTATAAGCAAGTGTTTAAACCACTGATTGCTTTAAAGCAAGTGCTAGGCACTTAATGCTGTAAAAGCAAGTGTTTGTAAACACAAAGCGTATTAATACCAAGTGCTAGGCACTTAACGCTTATTAGCAAGTGTCGAAACACTATAATGCTTTAGCATGAGTGTAATGCACTGTATGCTCAAAGAGCGAGTGTCGCAACACAAAGATGCTTAGAAAGCGTGTGTGCAAAGCACAGGTGCTCAAGGAGCAAGTGTCAAAACACTAAAGCTTTGTTCGCAAGTGCGAGGCACTTATTGCGAGGCACGCAAAATGAGTAGAAAATAAAAATCGATGACTCCAATAAGCTTCAAAAAAATCATGGGTACGTCGGGTTCCACGGATTGGTGGGGAGGGTGTAACGGGGTTACACGAAGGTGTGTATTTTACATACACACCTGCCACACCAATGTGGTGTGGCTGTACCTTGGGTACAAAAGTAGGTGATGTGACCGTACCTGAAGTACGAAGGGTTACATCGTGGCAGAGGCCACGTGGTCACTATACTTATTTAAAGTATAGTGACTATACATGTTTGCATAATAATAGGCTATAGAGCCAGTATATAGTGACTAGCCATAAGTATAGAGTGGGTGTTCTGTATTTAGTGTTAGAAGATAAACATTAATATAAATCAGTTTCGAATCTGCTCTGTAAGCCTTACAGCTTGGCGTTCTATTCCTTCTAAGGAATCAGTATCTTTGATACTACTCTCTCTGAGACTCGGTTGTTAATACCGGTAGGCACAAGCTTGCGAGCTAGCCTTGGGAGGGTTAAGAATCCTAAGACATATAATCTTTTTAAGCTTGTCTTTCTCTGCACAAAGCGCATAAGTAGCTTGGCTACAGTAGCTCGGCTACAGCTATCTTATGTGGATTGTTACCGCTAGTTAATCGCTATCCTACGTCGATTGATAACACTTGTAGATCGCTATCCTATGTCGATCGCTGTCACTACCTAAAGCGCTATTCTATTTTTATCGCTATGACTACGTGGACCACTATCTTATGTAAATTGCTGTCACTACGTGGATTACATACTGGCCACGATTCAGATCCGGATTGCTATCCTGCGTGGATCGCTATCCTGTATAGATTGCTATCGAGATCCTGATCGCGATCCATATCTATGTATAGATACAGCGAGTATGGACCACACAATACGAAGAGGCGATCAAGGAACGAGCACGTGAAATTGGTGTGGACCACGCTAAGAAGGTACAAGCTTTCGGATACTTCTGGTTGGATATAAAAACTGACCTAAAGCTCAGTCATAGGTTTTTGGCTTTTAGTGGTAAATATAACACAGATTTCAATCTAAACAAGTACACGCGTCGCATTCTCTTCCAGGTGGGACATTGGCCCCCACCGACACATAAAGACTCCGCGCGCGGTCACTTTGATTGGCCCGGGATAGCTTTTGCCAGGGTCACGAACCCTCAACACACATAACCTGTGATTGAACGCAGTAACAACATCAAGGCAAAATCTACAAACGGCTCAATTGGTAAGAAGATTTACATATTGGGAGAAGAGCGATCCAAGGGTGGATCGCGACGACTAACAAATCGTCTGCCACCAAGTACTACCGACCTCATGAAGATTCCCGCGTGGTAAAAGAACTTCCCAAGCCTATTCAAGACCGACATGGACTCAGAGTCCACTTGGAAGAGTGCGATTCGCCCGATTGACGGGTACACAAGACGAGGAAGGAGTTTCCAGCACACAGTAAATCGGATTACCCCCCCCCCATTAGTCGACTTTCTGGGCACCAGTGCAAAAAGCTGGGAGCGCAAGGATCTTGCGATTTTCACTCCACCACACTCCCTTTTTTCAACTAGTGGCCAACACTTCAGCCCGTAATATCTAAATGACGCGTCCCATGATGAAGATGTCGCCTATATTATTATAACTTTAACTAAAACTAGCCTAAGGTAAAACACTTTCGATATCCAGTCTAGCAAATTAATACCTATGCTTTTCCTTGCAAATTCACTACTAACCTATGTCCAATAATCCAAAATCTTACCATCTTGCCTACTTGTATGACAGGCAGCGCCACGCGTCGCTTCAACGGCGATCGCAATCCGGAGTATGTGGTCCACACCATGCAATTCGATCTGAAGACGCCTTGATCGACTGGGCACGACCGCGGCACGTCTTGTTGTAGTCCACACAGTGCTATCGCTTTATTGACCAATCTTGTGTGATTCGGACGTATCCCAGTTTTTAAATTACCCGATCGCCTCGCAAAAACACCATTACCGCGATATTTACTCCTCCACAATCGCGATCCGTATTGTGTAATCTCTCTGGCGGTTGCCACTTGCAGCTTGGCTGCACTTAATACAAGTACTTGTAACCAATTTAACGACCAGTTCCTCTGAGAGGATTGAGCAATTTGCTCATATCTCTGACTACCATCATGCAGCGCTTACTAAGCTGACCTTCTTTGTTGGTCTCGAGAATGTGTAGGCCGTTGTAATAAAACTGGACGACTTGGTTTCTTGTGGATCGACCCGAGTTGCCTGAGGTGCCACTTGCTGCTGGTTGTGGCGAAACCTGTGGATGAGCCGATGCTGAAGGGGTTTTATGCCGTAATTGAGCATTGCGCGTCTTCGAAACTTATGGATCGCGAGGTCGCTTGTTGGATCGTGCCGTGTTCCTTTCGACTGCAGGAGCTGCAGGCTGCTACACCAAATGAGGGTCAGAAACGAGGCGAGATAACTGATCATGAAGCAAGTCCCGACTTTGGATGGCCCGATCGCGTTCCGTCTTTAAGACAGTAATGTCGGTCCGCAGCCGGTTGAGTGCAGCATCCCGACCCACTATCTCGTGAAGCCGCTGATCGTGCTGGGTCTGCATTGTATCAAGCTGATTCTTCACCCGGTGAAGCTTGTACTTGGAGTTTACATTACGCTTTCGTATTTGGCTGCCTGGAGCTGAGATTGTTCGATCTGTATCCTGATCAGCTTCATTGTGCGGACTTGAGCAACCTAAGAAGATACTCAAGTTTTTAACGCGGCCACTTTGCGTCGGTGTCTCTCTTTATCGGCGTGTAAAGCAGCGGTAGCCTGGAACAATGATTTCCGTAAGGCTTGGAGTTCTGGGACTGATCAAGCTGAAATTGCATATCCTTTTTCAGTTTGAGTATATCCTGGATCGCGTCGTGTAATCTCTTGTGCAAAGCAGCTTATTCTCTTTACACGAAGAGTATAAACGAAGACGCACACTCGAAGAGATGCTGAATTACTTGATCAACGCGATCTTCTCGAGATTCCTAATGCCGTAGTAAGTCATAAAAATTCCCCATAGCAATCCATCATTTCTTGCTGAACATCCAGTAGGCCATACACCAAGTCGAACAAGCTATCCAAAACAGCACAAACCACAATTTGAATGTCTACTCTATCACTTGGGATGGAGTCTCGCGATCCCGTCGGCTCCTTAACCACGGGTACACCACTGAATCGTGGTTTGTGAACAGATTCAAAGAGGGACCGGGTTGTGATGGAAGACAATCCTTTAAGCCCACTGTAGACGGGAAAGGAGAGGAGGATAAAGATGCAGCAGGAAACATAATGTTTTAGGAGCCCAAGTTTTTCCGCGCTAACTACTATTGAATGGGATTAGGCGCAATCCACTAGTGGACGCGATCGACATGGTGGTGCGATCCACGGCGCAGGGATTGGAAGATGTTAACGGGATACATTTTGTCCCCCCGTCAAAGACAGCATTATGGTAAGACCAAAGTGCGAATAGAGCCCTGATGTATATTTGGCTTGTGGGTTGTCTGATTAGTACCCCCCCCATAGACCCGCTATCGGAAGCGGTTAACACCCCTGAGATAGTAAGGGAATGGCCCGGTCGAAAATCCCCCTGAAGAATTTGACTATAAGCCTACCCTCGACTTAGTCGACCGAGTGGCCACCTACTAGCCTACCGAGTGAAGTGTATCCACTTGAGGCACCCTAAGGTCGACCTCTTTCAAAGCCGACAAATGATCTCAACAAAGTCTTCTGAAGAGTGCAATCTGCCAGCCGACGACCATGACACCGACAGCATTGGCAGTGTCCATTATACTAAGATAACACTCTGAAACCCTTCGCGTCTGGGAATTATACGACTGCAGTGGTATAGAGCGTTCGCGTGGAGACCTTGAAATGCGTGGAATGTGGCGCCGATGGAGACGAACACGCGGCAAGCTCACCGTGGCTACAAGCGCCGCGAGGCAAACTTCCTCGACGAGTCTTGGAATGCATTCGTGCGCCGCTAGAATAGCGAGTCATCGTTTGCCGATTTTGTGCCGATGCGTGAGGAACGACGACAGCGCTATGGCTTCGCAGAGACTTGGAATATCGTCTGCGAGTTGTCGTGAGCTGCTGACAGCCCAGATTGTACAGTACATTGGCGTGAAAGTTGTCGAAGTTGCAAATACAATGGCGTAGCGCGGCCTGACCGCGATCAATGAACAACAATGCTCCAGAATTACCTGATGAGTGACAAGGAGAACACTTGAATCGGAGGTACGAGAGGAACCTCTACGAGAACCGCCGCGCGCATCCAGCAAGTCGAGCAAATATGGTGGAGTGGGTTTCCAAAACAGCGTAATGAGACTCAAAGCCACTCACTATGCCGGACTGCCGACTGTCGGAGGGGGTAAGAGACGTTCCACGTAGAGCTGTTGATGACCGGTTATCAACTAACGTCGGTGGAGGTCGATGACCCATTGACCTCTCATCTCTCTAAGATCGAGCGTCGCCTGACACTATTGGAGCGTGATGCCCTTGCATCGGTGAGGTCTCACCTGTCATCGCTCGGTGACCTTGTCGATCGATACCGTCGGTCTTTTGAGCGTTATCGCTCTGAGATCTCGAATTGCTTAACAGCAACTGAGCGTTCTCAAGCCGAACTGCGATGTCAGATTGACCTCCTTGTAAGCTTCCAGCGTTCATATGCACCTCCGGTGCAGTACTTCCCGCCTCCTTCAGCCGATAGTATGGGGACAACCTCTTGAATTCCACCGAGGCAGAGTTGAGGAAATGGCTTGAGCAAGCCAACATAGACACAGGATGTGTTCTCATCTTCGTCGGAAGGTTCAGCGTATAGGCTAAGCCTTTCTTGCCTATGACCTTAAAAGGTCCAATAAAGCGTGGACGTAGCTTGGTTTTGTATATCGCAGACACTGCGCAAGTAGGTAAATTCGTAGCGTTTAACAAAAACTGAATCGCCCACTTTGAACTCATGTTCATTTTTCCTGCCTTTGGCATCTGATTGTTCCTTTTGAACATCCTGGCTTTCAGCCATAGCGTCTTTGACGTGACGTAATACGTCAAAACGCGTTGACAGAAAGGCTTCCATATTCTTGAGAGTCGAAACAGGGCTGATATCAGCCAAGCCTTCGGCTATTTCTCCCCCAGTAAGCCCTGATGTGGCAGGGGGGTAACGTGAACGGAACGCAAGGGTTGACCAAACCATTCATATAGAATGGGGTGAAGCATGTCGAGGCATTCACCGCATTATTCAACGCAAACTCAATGAGTGGGAGCATCTTGCTCCATTGCTTGGGTAAACACTACAAAGCATATCGCCAAGAACGCGGTTGACGCGTTCAGTCTGACCATCGGTCTGCGATGATCTGCTGTGGACATGTCCAGTCGAGTGCCCAGAACTTAACAAGGGCATACTTTATCGCAAGTAGCTCCTTGTCATGAACTGGATTGTTCTTTTCTGCAGCTTTCAGCTGGCGAGATTCAAACGCGATGACGCGTTCTTGACCCTCAAAGTCAATTTGAAAGAGTACACTGCCAAAGGCAAAGTCCGAAGCGTCACATACGACGCTAAACGGGCGATCAAGATCATGCAGGGCCAGAATTGGCGCCTAAAAGGACTTTCCTTAATGGCTTCAAAAGCCTCGGGGTGCTTGGTTGGTGTTCCAACACCATTCCACATCCTTTTTAAGGAGATTCGACAATGGCCTAGCCACTTCCGCATAGTTGTGGCTATTCTTGTGCAGGTAATTTGCCAAGCCCAACCACTTGTCCTACTGGCTCCTCGGAACCGGCCAATCCACTATAACTTTGACCTTAATAGGGTTTGCCCGGATTCCTCGCTTCCCAATAAAGCATCCCAAAAAGGGAATATTTTCCTCACCGAAGATGCATTTGTCAATATTGGCATACAACCTATGCATTCTCATGCAACCGATCACAGCTGATGTAGTTCTCCACATCAGTCTTGCCATTTTCGGCTCAACTAAGGACGAATATATCGTCAAAGTATGTCGGTGCATACGCCCTATGGAGTCGAAACAACCGCGTCACTAGACGTTGCAGGTGCGTTAGATAGCCCTTGTAGGCATCACTAACCACTCCCAGAGCATACCGCTCGGAGTACTGACCGCTGTCAGCGGGATATCACTAGCTTGTATGAGCAGTTGGTAATATCCATCGACTAAGTCGAGGGCACTGTACATCGTACATCCCACCATATTGTTTGGAAGAACATCCTTGCGAGGAATCGGTGTTTGAGCCGGAATAGTGGCTGCATTCAGCTTATTGTAAGCATGCACTATTCGCCACTTCCCATTAGGCTTTCTCACACAAAAACGTGGGCGTAGAGTGAGGAGACTTACTCTCACGCACCATGCCAGCCGCGTGCTTCGCACGAAAGAACTCGTCAATGACGTCACATTGTTCTCGTGGCAGCGGCCACTGAGGCGTCACTCAATACTTGGTTCCTGGAACCAAGTCAATCGCATGACGTACACCTCTATCCGGAGGTAACCTCGTAGGAGGTTCTCTGGAGACAACATCTCCATATTCCTTCAACAAAGTAAAGTAAGGACCTGATGGGTCCTTCAGAATCTGCGATCCACTACGCACATTCAGCGACTTATTGGTATCTTCAACAACTGCTTTATACAAAGCGATGAGGAGTTCAACTCCTCCTCAGGTCGTATAACGACCACTTCGACGATGTAGCCTGCCTGTAAGGCGCTGACAAACTCGGCAAAGGACAAATCGTCCAGCTCTAACAGAGCACTTACTGCGGTATAGTTCAGCTTTAACAGAGCACTTACTGCGGGTATAGCTGAAAGAGCCATCGGCTCTTCAACATCCCCAGTCAAACCATTGACGAGTGTATATAGCTGTTCGCTATCACCGTCACTCACAATATCATCGTCGCTATTCATGATGCTCTCAGCATCCGACGCTTCAGCGTCCACATATGCACACACCTCAAGGTCAAAGGCTACTTCGTTTACTGACTGCACCCCACCCTCCTGGGTCAATGCCTCATCATGGGGTGTTCGCACCTCTTTTTCCGCAAAGACAACCGTCTTTTTTGACTTCACCCGATCCTCTTGAGCCAGTACCTCGTCACTAGGTGCTTGCACCTCGTTGTCCTCAGAGACAACATCCATTTGTGACTTCACCCGACCCTCCAGGGTCAGTTCCTCGTCACTCATGTCACTTGGACTCATGTCCTAACATCTTGGCTTGCAGCCACCAACACTACTCACGGTGTTTAATGATGTAACATCATTCTCATGACACATGTCATATGTGCCATCTAGTGGGTTCTCAACCACACTGTCGACAGTCATTGGACCTCGCCCAGGACTATTGTCCTCGACACTTACAGTGTCTACAAAGTCGGATATTCCGACATCCAACATATTGACCGACTCTATCCAATATCCGCGCCAAAAGCGCTTTTGCTTCCTAGCAAAGGTGGGTTCATGACTCTCCAGATCCCCACCAGGAGCATTGCGCGTTGCGCCTAAGGTCTTCGACCTCCAATCAATCGATGGCTCATGGCGTTCTATCCATGCCATGCCTAGGATGAGGTCATACCTCGCATCCAGGTCTTAGACCAAACAGCGTTATATGCTGTTAAAGTAAAAACTTTACAACTTTACATCTAAGTCCATCGGGACTTTGGGTGCCGTAACACGCGTACCCGTCGCTAAGCGAACTGTGACTGTGTCACTTTCACGCGCTACAAGCGCTTCAGCATACTGCTGACTACCTTCCACGGTGGCACGGCGCACACAATTGCCCGATGCCCCCGAATCGATCATGATTCATGGCTTATCATAGCCCTTAACCGTACCTTTGACGACTAGCAAGCCTGGCTTGCAATCTCGTTCCGATTTTGAGGGTTTGAATCTCTTTGGGGCTGAGCTCTGTTTACTTCTACCTCCTAGAGATTCAACAGAACTCAGTTCTTTCCCAGTCGGGCGCCCCGCGCCTTCTGGGTTCCGCCGTTTCCCCGCGGCAAACCAAACGGTTTGCCCATGGGGCGTCGGCCCTTCGAGGCCTAATATGCCTTTCTTGCAGGGCATTTTGCCATCAAATGGCCTGTACTCCTGCAGATACAACATCTGCACATTTTTTGCTGCCCCGCAGCTTGAAGCTCAGCTTCTTCATCCTCCACTTGACTACAGTCCATGGTACATACCCATCAGACGAGTAGTTATAAGTGGCAGGCCTAGCGGCCTTAGAGTTGGTCTTGGCATTCCATGCCACCCCCAACAGCTTTCTCAAATGAGGATGGGTTTACCCGGAAGACTTTCGTTCTGGCAACGCCAACTCGGAGGCCCTCCATATGATGGTCACTGCCTCAGGCATAGGGTCTATGACCATAGCAGCGATGAGAGTTCTCAGCTCTTGCACATATGGCGCAATCTCACGCTTACCTGGCGACACGCCAAAAACCGCGACCGGTTACGGTGTGCTTGGTTTGGCGGTTCATACTGCCGGGTCATCTGATCTTCCAGATCGGCCCATGTTGGGAGCACATCTTGCAGTGATGCACCGCATGTTAATGCCCACTGTTTGGCTAAGCCACCTAACTGCCCGTGGCAAAGCCCACACGGTACGGTTCATAGGTGATGTCAGCTATAAACATAGCCGACTCAACCTGCCGGAACCAAAGCATAAGTTTGTCACCTTCATTGCCGTCGAACTTATCGACTCCATTTGTATGGGTTTTGGTCTGAGGTGCGGGACTGACTACAAGTGCTACCAGGTGTAGCCGAGTCACTGTAGCTACGCTACTTGTGCACTATGTGCAGGTGCACTATGAGCAGAAGAAGTAGTCAAACTACTGTATCAAAGCTACTTATGCACTATGTGCAGAGGAAGACAAGATCAAAGAGATTATATGTCTTAGGGTGTTTAACCCTCCTAAGCCAGCTTGTAAGCTTGTGCCTATCGGTATTGACCGAGTCTCAGAGAGAATAGTATCAAAGATACAATTTCTATACGCTCAAGCTGTAAGGCTTACAGAGCAGGTTTGAAACTGATTTATATTTATGTTTATTTTCTAACACTAAATAGAACACCCACTCTATACTTATGGCTAGTCACTATTTACTGGCTCTATAGCCTGTTATTATTATGCAAACATGTATAGTCACTATACTTAACTAAGTGTAGTGACCACGTGGCTCTCTGACCCTTCGTACTTCAGGTACGGTCACATCACTTACTTTTGTACCTAAGGTACAGCCACGCCACATTGGTGTGGCAGGTGTGTATGTAAAATACACACCTTCGAGTAACCCATTACAAATGCTATACAAAGCAGATTTAAAATTGATTTTTTTATGAATATCTTCTAGTACTGAATACATAATTTAAAAAACAAATTCGATCAACTGTGAACAATGTATTAAATGGGTGACCCTAGAGCAACAACACAATATATTCTTGTGCGTCTCTCATTAACTAGCTCGAAGAAGCTGATGGGGTTACAAACACACAGCCGCGGTCTGCGGTGATTTACCACTTGCGACACGTGATCATCTCTAGCATTGCGGCGCACAGTACCCTGAAGAAAACGATCCTGGATTGCATGAAAAACCGGGATAGAATTGTGTTGAACAATGACAACTATCATCGCAATTCGTCTTTCGCACCAAATAATCAAAACTATTGCAGGAAATTTGACAAGAAAGTGGACCTGAACATTGCGAATACTGGCAGTCGCTATTCATCTGTAATTGACGAGAAGATGATCCCAGCAATTGACCATTTGATTCATGCAATTTGCGCAAATAATTCGCCGAGGCACTCGCGTGCGTTTCGATGTCCATCTGCCCCAGCAAGCGCTGGTATGACGGCAACAACGTCGTCTTACCGAACCATGTGCGCAACAACCGCTGTGTCGGCATCATGTCAATCACAGGTAAACGCAAGACGTGCTTTACAGCCGGCATATGCATTGACGAGTACATCCACTTGTTGAAGTTTGAGCCCATCATGAGCGTCACGTGGTCGGGCTTCAGAATAGGTTGCACGATCTGACTGTCATGCGTCATGATGAGGAGGCCTGACTCCAAGCCGTCTTTTCCGGAAGGCAAAACAGACTTAAACGTCTGATTGAGGCCGTCACCATTAACCTTGTAGTAGGTAGGCGTTGAGAACACGATAAACATACCGTCGTTTTCGTGCAGCTCGAGTGCAAGGTCATTAGCGGTCGAGGCGCTCGTATTTGGTACGTGAGGACGCGCTGACGGACGTGCGCTCCTTTGACGAAGGCGTCTCGTAGGCGTGAAAGTGGTCGAGACGGACAGCATCCGTCATGAGTTGATGACTCGAGACAGTTTGACCGTAGCTATCCTTCATAGTAAAGTCAGTGGCATCGAGCGTCGTACCCACGCTAAGCACCACCATCTCAAGCAGCGATGAGAACTGGGTGTAAATATCCTTGTAACCCGGGCATGTCGTATCTGTGGTAATGGCAGCAGCGTTGGCATCCTGACCCGATGTTGCGCTGATGACGTAGCGCTTTGCACCATCCGTGAGTGTCTTGTGGTGGAGGAAATTGGGGTTGGCGTCTTGAGCCGAAACGGCACATGCAGCGGCCATGTTATGATAGGAGTCGCGTATCTGGGAGTAGGACGGCACGTTGCTAAAACTAATGATTCCGTCTTTCTTGAGCGCGTCGAGTACTTCATAGGGCGTGTTTCCAGTGGTGAGGGTTTCATAGCTGAAGACGGGGACATGGAATGACGGCACTTCCTCTGCAACGTCAATGGCTAAATTGCTTGCCATTGGCATGATAGCTAGACCGAGGAACATGCTCGTAGGTATAACCATGCCGACGTTTGATAGTAAATGTTGTTGATATACTGTGTTGTTGAAGGCAAATCTAAAAGTGACAAGGATAATGGCGCCGTGAGTACCAACTTGTTTGCCGCGTTAAGTGTTGAATGTGAGACTAATTATCTCGCAAATTACGGCTTCGAATTAGGGAGATTTTTGCGAGGTGATAAGAAATAAACTTGTCTGCGAAACTACCAATGACCCAGCACGCGTTTTACTGATGCGTACCATCGCCTCACAAAAACATGACGCAAGAGGCGAGAGTAGCAAGGACTGCAATGACTTCTTTCTGGTGCCGTGGCCGTGAAGGTGGCCGACGAGTCGAGCGTGGTCGTGCTCTTGGGTCGCAAAACGTTCAACAAGAATATTCTATTCGCGCGGTAGGAAGCCAACCGTCATCTTATATCCTACTGTCAAACAGTCTGTGGGTTGTACTTGGGTTCAAATGATCTGTTTATCACACAATGGCTTGTATTTATAAGCCATATGTCCACATCGTCTTCCTGGTTCAGTCATTTCAATAGAAGTAAACACTTCTATTAGTATGTCGAAGAAATTGTCTCAATTGTATGCGTTTGGACTTGATTACGTCGATAAGTCCGGACAAATCAGTTTTAAGGACCAAGGATTCATGCAGTGCATCCGCTATGTTTTCGGATTGGCCATAAAATTGCGGTGACAAGGGATAATAGAGTACCGTCTCGCCGTCGTGGACGAACGACCTCAGTGGGGAAGCACATGAGCTTAAAGATACTGGACAGTTTTACAATCGATTTTTTTTTTGCATTCAAAGGCATTAAGTTCTCTTATCCTAGCGGCTGTACCGTATAACCTGCGCATGGTAAACAAGTATAGAATGGCTCCCTAGACAACACAAACGAAATATTGTCTTATACTGTGTAGTAAAGAGTAATGAATGGTACATATATGTACAATTCTCGTGCCGAGATACGGTATAGAAGAAGTGCTAACCAAAAGGAATTTTATAAGCTTAGTACCAAGATTGTTAGCCACTGTATCTTTGGTTTTGTTTACAAACTACTGTAATCTTGTGGATAGGGGTTCAATAACAATCCAACTTGTGGATGCTTTTCATATCCTTTGCAGTTAGCCGCCTATTCCCGCAAACACTCTCATCATATTCCAAGGTTGCAGCTGAACCCTTCTTGGGCGCATTTTATCCAGTACCGTACAATGACACGCGTGGCTTCATCTTAGTGGCTTCATCTTAGTGGCTTCATATTTATGACCTTTGTTGATAAACTAGACTCCTGGTAGTCGCATAGCGATCTAAAAGGAATGTAAGGCGTCATCAAATGGCTTCACGGTGTACGCAACAGCAGACCGTATTTGATGACGTTCTCAGGTACTACTTATAAAGAATGCACTTGCACGTAGGGAATTGGTGGACTGTGTTGGTGGAGGAGGACTTGAGATCATGTGCTACATCCAAGCGGTCGTTGTTAGACTAGACCAGGATGTGTTCCGCATAACAATGTCTTAAGGTAGTGTGGAATATAATGCGTAAGCTAGTGGTGAAGGTTTTACACTGAAGAATAGCCGCAGTTTAGTACTGTAACATACGACAATGACCGCGTTGTTGACTCGTAGAAAAGCTGACACCTCGATGCATGATCCATATCGTGAACGAATACCAGAGCCAGGACGGCACTCATCGTTCATCGTATCTACGTTGCGGCCATATTCCTACCTGATCGTGCCAAAGCCGTTCCCCCGCCCTCTCAAGAATCACACCTCTTGACGCAGGAGCCATACTTATGTACTAAAGCGCGGACGTGACGCACACGCAAGAGATCACCAACTTCTATTTAGTGCATCAGTCGATAGACAACCTTTGAAACGAAGGCATTTGCAGCAAACGGTTGTTACGCATAAGAAAACGGAGAAACTACGCCAGCTTTCCCCGGCAGCACGCAGCAGACAACTGCATCAACAATGGCAACGTCAGCTTTCCCGCTTCGCAAGCCCAATGTGTAGTCGTGTTTGCCTGATCCAGTCGTACGCGGGCATCTGAAAGAAGCGGTTTGAGGCCGATTACCACATTTGACGGGACAAATTGTCCGACATAGCTCAACCACATCGTGAGTCGGCCGAAGAAGACAGTGTGAGTACAGTTGTCTCGCCTTTGCGTGGGTCCATCTCGTCCTGCTTTATTAAGTTTTTTTCGTCTTTTGTGCAGATTCAATCGGAGTGTCACGAATGCCACTATGATGTCAACTGCAAGTGCTTCAGCTCCATCTATCACTAGTTCCTTATCTGCTACAGCGTCAGCATATGCGTGGTCAGATCGAGAAAAACTGCATGGAGACCTGAACGATCCACATGCACTTCTGAAGGCAACTTTGCGCTCTTTACTCTTTGACTCTATTTTCTCTCCATATGAATGCTGCGCCGACTGGGGCGCCGTTATCACCACCGTTCTTGCCGCGGGACAGCCAGCCCACGATGACGTCGACGGACTGCCGTCAAGCGAACAGGAGGTCTCCAGCGGGACAAGCCTCCGTTGGGAAAGCGTCCGCTATTCGGGCGCGTCAAATACCGTTGCAGACAGAAATTTTCTGGGGCAAGTGAGCGCTAGCAGGTACCGTGGGCAACCGATCCCATGCTTCCTAATGCGTCAAGTACGTCCTCCTCGTTTAGGTATTACTTGCGTCGAATGGGTCATCCTATTTCCAAATAAAAATAATATGATTCTTAAGGAAGAAGGCCGAAAAACGAGCTAGGCCCATAATCTGATTAGCTACCGCCATGAGAGCAGGCATCATGTACCATTCGCTTGGTGCCGACTAATGACAGATGGTAGCCGCCAGTACTTCTAATTCAGTAGCGGGAGCCATAAGTTCCGCAGTTGTTCCTCTTTACTTTACGTGCAGTTCGTATCGTGACAAAATGGGCGAGAGAGCCCAGAGAAACTGTACGATGACTGGTTGTTTTTCGACAATAGGCTGTCCTATACTAGCGTTTTTTAGCAATACTCGTACCCGATTTTAATGGCTGATTATAAGTTGCACGGACTTTGGAGACAAGGTGATTACGTTTCCAGTTCGATACCAGATTGTATTACCTCCGCAGCGGCTCCAAATTCTGTTTGAACTGATTACCTTGTCAGACCAAAGTCTATTCAAGCTGAATACCTTGTCACGCATTCGTTTGTAAGTCGGTCCGGTTGGATTCATTGCATCCGCGCCGCCAAATCACACCGTTTCCGTGCCGTCAGATTTTGTGGCTTTTGCCCGCTGCGTTTTGTCGATCGCCCCGACCAGTCAAAATTACACACTGTACCAATGTTGTCATATTAGGATGGTGCAGCTACCCCACACCCGACCTGAGTCTGGTGAAGGTTTACCAAAATCTCTGTAACAACCTAATCCATTTTCCCTGACCGTACGCGACGGTAGGCCCGTGGAGGCTGCGATGGTTTTCCTGCAGCGGCGATGTAAGATCACTTCCTATAATCGATATCCTCAGGCGGCAGGGACGGCCACGCCCATTGGACTTGATCTCTCGAGTACCTGCAACGTAAAAATCGGTCGACACCCACTAGCTACGTTAGTAACTAGGCTGATCGCGGAGATTAGCTACCAGATCGTCCAGAAAGGGCTCAATCAGATCGGCAACACCGACAGGACAACGCTAAGGGCACCATGAGCCAGCCAGCGGCGGACTATGAGGCCAACTCGATATTCTCCCCCCGAGTCGATTAAGATGTGGATTTTGACATCAGTTGAAGTCATCAATCAAGACATTCGGATGGTATTGTGCTCTAACTTTGAAATGTTGATGATAAGAATGCTCATGTTTTGAACGGGTGTATAGCGCATCATGTTGACCAAGACCTCCCGGTGTAATAACAAAACGCGATTTGACGTGAATGACCCATGGCCAAATCAGGCGAGAGCAAGATCGCGAGTCCAGCAGAGCTCGCCTTAATGCACTTTATGGCATGAGGTCCAGCCCAGTAGTTTCCTTTATCCTCCAGCTCAGGTGCCACTTTCCAGTGGAAAGCGTGAGTTATCTGGACCTTGTCATGCTGGCGTCCATTTTTCTCGAATATGTATCTGTCAACATTTTTCGTAACAAGGCGCTGTCGACCATCGGCAGATCCTAGTCCCGCAGTAAAAGACCAGAGTATCGTGTCTTGCTAGAGTCGCCCAAAGGTGTAACGGGGTTACACGACGGTTTGTATTTTAAATACAACATTAGTGTGGCTGTATCGCTGTGACCGTACCTAAGGTACGAAGGGTCGCATCGTGGCAGAGAGCCACGCGGTCACTATACTTCGTTAAGTAAAGTGACTACACATATTTAAGTGTAGTGACCATACATGTTTGCATAATAATAATAGGCTATTGTGGTGAAGCGTGTCAAGAATTGGTAGGTCAGAGGACCGGTGGGGCAAAGAGAAGAGGACCCACCAAGGAGGAGCGACCGTTGGGTAAAAGAAAGAATAACAGGGCACTAAAAAAGGGACGGGGAACGACCGTTGGATGAAAATAATGTGCAGTTAAAGCGCCATTCAGGGGAGTCAACCGCGATTAGCTCAGTTCCTCGAAGTGGACCCTGGTCTATAATTGATAGACCTCAATTTTTCATAAAAGTAGACCCTGGCCCTTCGGTCGGCAAACCTTCGGCCCCTTTCCCTAAAGGTCGACCTTGTTCCTGCATCAAAGGACCTCGGCCCCTAAACCCCTGGCCCCTGGGCTCTCGGCCCCCTAGGTCCCTGGGCTCTCGGCTCCTCGGCCCCACGGTCACTAGCCTCTCGGTTCCTCGGTCCCTAGACTCTCGGCCTCCCTGGGCTTTCGCCTCCCTGGACTCTCGGCCTCCCTGGACTCTCGGCCTCCTTGGACTCTTGGTCACTCGGACTCTCGGCCTCCCGGCCCCTCGGTCTATATACCCTAGCCAAGCAAAATCAAGAATCAGGTCTCGGGGGTAAAGATAGAGTAGAAAAGTTAAAAGATAGGACTATATTAAATATTACTCAATTTGAGATCTCCATAGCACACCTCCGTCGTGCTTCCAAGGTACTTACTAAATCTACCCACCTGTTCCGGAAAGGGATACATTTTGGCCCCCCCGTCGAAGACACTTGTGCGGTAAGACCCAAGTGCGAACAGAGCCCCAGGATATATTTGGCCAGTGGGTTCGTCTGAGTAGCACCCCCCAAATCAACCTGCTATCGGAAGCGTTCTCCCTACCCGTTTAGTCCGGGAGCAAGTAAAGGCCAGGCGGTTAACACCCCTGAGATATCAAGGAGAAGGAAAAGGCCAGGGTTGAGAATCTCCCCTGAAGAATTCGGTTATAAGTCCACCCTCGACCTAGTCGACCGAGTGGCCACCTACCCGCCTACCGAGTGAAGTATATCCACTCGAGGCACCCCAAGGTCGACCTCTCTTAAGGCCGACATCACATCTCAACCAAGTCCTCCGAAGAGTGCAACCCTCCAGCCGACGGGTACACAAGGTGAGAGCAGGTCAATACGCGGTATCGGGGTAACCAACTCTAGAACTCGAAATGGTCCATCCCAGAGGTAGGCCAATTTCTTGGCGTACCCCTCTTTCACTCGGTCCAGGTAGAGCCACACTTATGTTCCCGGCTGAATCTTGTGGTCGACCACCCCTTTGTTATGGGCTAGGATCCAATCTTGACTGGCCGCTCGTAGGTTCTCATTCACCTGGGCTCTCGCCCGCAGGTACGTAGTTCCATCAAGTTCAATGTCATCTGGGTCGTATTCGCACGACCCGACCGATTCCATCTCCACGTCGGTCATCTCTTGGTCTCTTGCACCTTGCATGCCTGCACTTGGACCCAGCTGGGCCGTTGACCTCTAAGCCCTCTGTCGACCTCTGACCGCACTTCCATCGATGTGTGCTTGCGGTACTTGGCGTTCTTGTAAGAATCTTGCCATCGCAACGTCGTATGCCTGTAAATTACCTACCGAGTCGGTAGGCACTCCTCCCTGGGCTACTCCGTCACGTGACGAGGTGTAATTCGGTACTGGTCTTGGCTCATTTCTGATTGTTGAAATTCGACCTATCAGAAGCCAGACTTTCCATTGGCTGTACACATGTGGCCGTCTCGTGAGCTCGCTGCTTGTCGTCCGCGCTCTCAGCTCTGGCCTGCAGCAGTGGCGTGCCCGTTGTTCCTAGTGGCATTCGGCCCACGTGACTAGTGACGGGCGACCCTCGCGACGATTGCCTTGCAGACTCCGGAGGTCCCTGAGGCAAGGTGGTCTATGATAGACCTCGTATCGACCATGGGTCCTCGTTCGACCATTGCTCTCGAGGGTGGACCTCGATGTCGTGCAGGGCCACTCTGGCTGTCGTCCGACGGTGCTTTTGCGGCGGTCGCAGGAGGTGAGTCGAGTAGTACTGGGGTTGTTCTCACCAGGATACCCAGACGTTTGTGTAGGATTTATAACGTGGTCTTGATATTGTTGAACCCCAGGGAAAACAAGTCTTCAGGCTCAAACCTTCCTGCGACCATACTCACCTCGCGAAGAAGGGTCACGAGCGCGGTGATCGCGGCTGTCACCGTCCTCAGCTTGGGAAGGGTCGACACAGGCTCACTGAGCTGTCCCAGCAGTCGTATCACGAGGGCTTTGGTGACGGGGTCACTCTTCAAGAACGCGTCAAGCTTGGGTCGATGGTAGGCCATGGTCACGTCAGCATCCGACTAGGACAAGGGTCCTGAGGTCGAGGTGCCTACCGACTTGGTGTCACCTGGTGCCTTCATCCGGATCTTGGTCGGCTTGGACATGGCAATCGCATTTTTGTAGTTTTGTATAATAGTCTATCGGTTTTCACCTTCGACTGGTTGTCCTCTGGGGCATGATAGATATCATGATCCAAGGTGTCCTCGACGAGGACATATGGAGGGTATTTCGGTTTCTTTTAATAAGTTCAGCCTTGACCATATTGAGCAGGGTTCCTCCCAAGGTCCGGCCGGTCCTTAGATCCTTTGTTGTTTCCTTGTGTAGTCACTGGCGATCGGTCTTCTAGTAACTCTTCGGTCTTTTACTCAATCTTTGCTTGAACATCTTCATCTTCTTGGTACTCGCGGTGATATCATGCGTCTTCCAAAGATCCGGAAACGCGCACCATTCTGATGGAGTGGGTTTTCAAAACTGCGTAATGAGACCCCAAGCCACTCACTTTACTGGACTGCCGACTATCGGAGGGGGAAGAGAACCCGCAGCGCGCTTGGAAACTAGAGGTACGAAGTACAGGCTATTCCATGTGGTACATCTGTCCAAGCGCAAGAGGGAGAGAGTTCCCCGACCGACCTAGTGCCGCGTTAGAGACGGACGAAATAGATCGCGTCGACTTCGATGAGTGCCTGTTACCGGAGGACAGTTGGGCAAGAGAGCTGGAAGAAGGAGAGTACGAGGTCGAGGAGATTTTGGGAGCTCGCACTGGAAAGAAAACACGTTACGGGAGACAGCAACGAGAGCTCCTCGTCCGATGGAAAGGGTGTGAAGACCCCTCGCGGGTGGATGTAGTGGCTTTGAATTGGGGAGCCTTACTTCGGGATTTCGAGCGCAAGAAGACAAGAAAGAATCGTTTCAAAGCGATGGAAACTTATGAGAATCAGAGGCCGAAACTGAGGATCTTAGGCAGTCGATCAGAGTCTATAGTGGGTAGATCGTGGTCGTTTTTGTGAGTAGAACTTGGTCTTCCGAGGTTGACCCTGGTTCATCATTAGTAGACCTTGGTCTTTTCGAGGTTGATTCCGGTCACTCATGGGCAAACCGTGGTCTTTCGATGTTGACCCGAGATCCAACTGCTGGGTCAGCTCAGTGAGCCTGTGTCAACAATTTCCAAGCTAAGGACGGTGACAGACGCGATCACCGCGCTCGTGACCCTTCTTCGCGAGATGGGTATGGTCGCAGGAAGGCTCGAGTCTGAAGACTTGTTTTCCCTGGGGTTCAACAATATCAAGACCACTTTATAAATCCTACACAAACGTCTGGTTATCCTGGTGGGAACAACCCCACCCCCCCCCCCCCCCCCAACAAAAAAAAAAACCAAAAAAAAAAAAAGCCCAAAACCCCCCCCCCAAAAAAAAAAAAAAAGAGAAGCCCCCCCCCCCCCCCGGGGGCCCAGAGAAAAAGGCCCCCCCCGGCCGGGGGCGAAACCCCAAAAAAAAAAAAGGGCCCCCCCCCCGGGCAAGGGGAAAGGGGGGAAAAAAAAAAAAGAAGCCAAAAAAAACGCCCAGGAAAACCAAAAAAAAAAGGGGTCTGGGGGGGAAAATAAAAAAAAAAAAAAAAACAAAAACAACACAATCCCCCCCCCCGGGGGAGGGACCCGGGGGGGGGTGCTACCGACTCGATAATTTACAGGCGTACTTCGACGTTGCGATGGCGCAATTCTTACAAGAACGCCAAGTACCGCAAGCACACATCGATGGAAGTGCGGCCAGAGGTCGACAAAGGGCGCAGAGGTCAACGGCCCAGCTGGGCCCAAGTGCAGGTATGCAAGGTGCAAGAGACCAAAGATGACCGACGTGAAAATAAAATCGGTCGGTTCATTCGAATACGACTCGGAAGACATGGACCTCGATGAACCTCTGGCGAGAATGGCCATGCCACCCTGGGACAGGAGCCCAACATGGTCTTTCTTTGGTCTTTCTTAAGCTCTCAGAGACCTCAAATCTCAAGGACTTTTATGGAAAAGACCAAGATGAGGACCGAGCACGCAGCTGGTTTTTTTACTGTGAAAGTCTCGTTCACGAGGGCCCAAGCGCTAAATGGGGAGAAGTGTCCCGTTTTTGGAGGATTATGGACTGGACTTGCCCAGAACTGGTTTGTCAACTAGGTCGCTCTGTTCGTGGAAATTGGAAGGACTTATTACGGGAATTCCAGATGCAGTTCTATGGTTTGGGGGTACCAGTGGCCCGCCAATATTACCACGCGAAGAAAAGGTCGGACGAACTCCCGCTGGACTACCTGTACCGTCTGAATGTCATTGGACTTCAAGCGAAGATCAAGATCAAAGATGGTCCGCCCAAGATTCAAAAGGAACATGTCGAACGCTATATCGAGACCTTGGACGACCCAGACCTGGCGGACTAGCTGACCGTGTTACGTCTGGCTGATGTGGAAGAGTTGGAGGATTGGTGAAGGCGCGTCAACGGACGAAGGCTCACGGGGCAAAATGTTGTTTGGTTCGAGCAAGTTTTGCCAGAAAGCACCGATTCTCCCTGAACGGCCAAGAGAGTGGAATCGCCGCTCTGTCCATGCGTTTCGAGCGACCCAGAAGGCATCAACCTCCGAAAACTCCAGTTTGGACGATTCTGATAGTGACGGTGACCTACGGAGGTCTATCTTATGGCCACGGAGACGGAGAAGGACCAAGGACCAGGGACCTCGCACGGTGTCGGCGACCCCAAGTGCAAGATGCGCCCATTGTGGATACAGGAAGCATGAAGATTTGGGTTGTTGAAAGAGGCTGACCTGCGACCGCTGTGGAAAGAAGATTCATCCATCAGATCGTTGCCTGTTCGTGTGTCTAGGCTGTGCAGAAACCCACGAGGTTGGGAAGTGCCTGATGGAAGAGTTGTATTACTTGATCCGTCAGTGGTACAACCCGACCAAGCACGCTGGGATGTTGCCGGAGAAGGTCGAGCAGATGCTAAACTAGGACGCTCGCCAGATCTGAATCTGTTGCGAGCCGAGCGTTCTAGTTGTTGCATTTTTGCATATGTAGAAAAGCAGCCCAAGGGAGGAAGAAACATTCAGGATAACTCGATGGGAAATATATCGAAGTTTGAAAGTTACCCTAGGGTCCATGTTGCTTCTCTCAGTGCATCTAACGATTTTGTTCGGAAAAGTGAAGTGATGGAGTTGGACCTACTGCCGGGCGAGTCGAGGGGGGTATTGGAAATACCATGCTCCTACGAAATGGTTAGGGCAGGCCAAGGCCTTTGGGAAGATTAACAACGATCGAGCTAACTTGTTGTTTGATACTGGCGCCAAGATATCTATTTTGGATATCGCCTTTGCTCGTAAGGTAGGCTGAAAGATTGATGAAAGTGAGCGACAAGAATGTGTTGGTATCGGGGAGTCCGTGTATACCACAGAAGGTCGTACTCGCATCAAGGTCACCATGAGCGGAAAATTGGTATACACCTCTAAGGTGCGGGTGGGCTAACGCTGGTTCAAGATGCGATTTAAGTCATGGACTTCAAAGTCCCAGCCGGTATTTGACTAGATCTGGCGGATGGGACACTATGTCAGCCCGATGAGGTTCGAGTCCAACTGTCAGGACGAAGGACCCTTAGCGATAGCCGGATATCAGATGTGAAGTTGGGTCGATACGTGCAGATACCGGCCGAAGGATACCAGGAAGTGCCTCTAAAAAGGTCGACCTCGCACTAATGGAAGTTGTGGGTCACAAGGGGAGAACGATAGATCACGACTGTGAGCCAAGGGGTAGGAAGTCGGAAGTTCCTGAAGGTAACCAATGTCAGTACCCGGACACGAGGACACCAAGATAGGCATGCGGCTGACGAAGGATTAAGTACCAAGGGCGCAGGGTTTGTGTCGGTAGGGTCTCGAAGATTTGCCGAGTGGCTAAACCTGGTGTATGAATCTACCACCGACCAGGTCAACTATCAGGAAGACCTGAAGGGGAAGGATGAAGGACCATCGGTGGAGGTACCACAGTACAGTACTCCATCCGGCATACTATATCGATCAAGGGTACCTGTTCCAGTAATGACTATGAATTTTAGCCGAAGACCGATCAGGTGGACCAGGTAAACCCTTAAGTCGACTAAGTCGATCAGGTAGACCGGGTAGACCAGGTAGACCCTCAGGTCGACCTAGTCGATCAGGTACACCGGGTAGACCCTCAGGTTGACCAAGTCGATCAGATAGACCGCCAGGCCGTCCAGGTAGACCAAGTCGATCAGGTAGACCGGGTAGAAGCTGAAGGACCGCTGGTAGAGTCGCCACCAGCAGATGACCAAGTGTGCACGTTCAAAAGTGGGGAGCTCTCGGCCGAAGATGTAAGCCAAGGGTGAGCTATCATACCGGAGGTAGACCTTTCACCCACGAGTATCAAGTTGGAAGATATACAGATTCCTGACTGTGACGGAAACACCACAGAAGAAGTGGACCGACTGAGACAAATTATATGGAGAAGACAACATGTACTCATGGGAAAGGGTAACGCCTTACCACCGGCTGCTCGAGGAGCTATATGTGACATTGATGTGGGTAATGCCAAGCCAATTGCACAACGTGTACGGAAGGTGGCCCCTCAGTTCATAGAAAAGTTGGCCGATCTGATCAAGGGACTATTATCTGCGGAGATCATCCAGCCCCCATGGGCCAGCCCAATCGTCATTACTGTGAAGAAAATGGTGTGGATATCAGGCTGTGTATTGATTATCGGTTGGTGAACGGTTTGACCCAGCTTATGGTCTACCCTATGCCTTTAATCAACGAATTGTTGGAGGGAACGGAGCATTGTGGTACTGCTCCCAGGATTTCAGCACCGAGCGCGAGCCTCTCCAGTGTACGTACTGCGGAAAATTGGGGCACACGGCAAAGCGGTGCTGGACCAAGCAGAAGGATGAGAATCAAGGTGCTCGACGCGGCGGTAACAGAAGAGGACGCGGAGCCAATAATGTGCAGTGGCAAACCAGCAGCAACAACTACGACGACGATTACGATCGAGTAGCGTTTGCGGTTTCGCTGGAAGCAGGAATATTGACGGGAAGAGCATGCCTGGAGTGTGGGCGATTGGCTGCGGAGCAACGCACCATGTATGCAACAACAAGGCCAAGTTCACGACGCTGAATGAGCAAGATGAAGGTGAACTGTTGGTGGCTGACGGCAACAAGGCCGCTATCAAGGGTTTGGGAACCATCATCGAACGAGTGGTTCTGCCCAACGGCAAAGAGCGTGACATCGAAATCAAGGATGCATTGTTCGTGCAGAAGATGAACAAGAATCTGCTATCGGTGCCGCAGATCAACAAGAGTGGAAAGTTTCAAGCGGTGTTCGACGGTGCGAGTATGCACAAAGCGCACAAGAAATCATCGAAGCAAGCGGTGGAAACAACGGACCTCGTCAATGGACTTTACTGGCTTTGTACGCCACAATGTTCGGCAAATGCAACAAATTCGGCAAGCAGTGTGAATCTTCACGCACGAATGGCCGGTTGATGTGTTGCGCAAGATGGTCAACAGCGGTATGACAAGGACGCAAAGGCGCCATCGTCGACAACTGGCATATGCCATGGATGCCAGCAAGGGAAAATGGTCCAGAAACCGTTCCCGAGCAACCGTGACAAGCGCCGCTAGGACACGTTTGAGCTTCTCCACTTCGACATTTGTGGTCCTATGGAGCAAGAAACACTGGGTGGTAGCAAGTATTTGCTCCTCATCGTGGACGAAGCCAGCGGATGCATGAAAGGTTTTTGCCTAAGTGCCAAGTCTGAGAGCAAAGAACATCTCAAGACCTACATCAAGATGGTGCAGACGCAGTTCAACAAGCAAGTCAAGTTCGTGCGTCACGATGGAGCTCGAGAGTTTGCAACCAACTCTCTCAAGGCGTTCTACCAAGACCAAGGTATTGAGCAGCAGACCACGGTCCCGTACGCGCATCAAGCCAACGGAACAGCGGAGAGAGCAATTCGGACGATTGTCACGATTGGTCGTAGCATGCTACATCATGCCAAGCTGAACAAGTGTTTCTGGGGTGAAGCGGCAATGGCTGAGATTTACATCAAGAACCGCCTACCGTCACCCAAGATCACGAGCAAGACACCCTATGAGATCGTGCACAGGTCCAAACCCAGTGTGAAACACATGCGTGTTTTTGGGTGCCGGACGTACGTTTTGACTCCTCAAAAAAAACGACTCAAGTGGGATGCCAAGGCTCGTGCAGGTGTGTTCATGGGATACGAAGAGGTATCAAAAGCGTATCGAGTTCACGACATCGAGACAGGACAAGTGGTCATCAGTCGCGATGTCACCTTTGACGAGACGATTGTTGGTATTTCGACTATGAGTGCAAGTGATGACGACAAAGATGCTACGCTGGACTTTAGTGGACTCGACATCAGTGATGACAACGGAGGTCCAGTACAGTGCCAGCAGACTGGAAAACGCAAGTACCGTTCGAGTGACGACAACAGCAAGGATGCCTACTCGCGTCCAGCTCATCATGGTGCTAGTCTCGAAGAAGCAAGTGCTCCTGATCGCGCATTTCGGCGCCAAGTGAAGAGTCGACCAGGCATACATGCTGGACCTGATCTGTCAGAAGAAGAAAAGGACAACCATGATGATGAAGATAGCGACTCGACTCCTACAATGTTTTGGCAAGCAAGTGTCAACGCAGTTGAAGTGAGTGATCTGTCAGAGCCAACGACATTTCAAGACGCGGTGAACGGACCCGACAAAGTTCACTGGCGTGAAGCAACCAACGCAGAGCTCAAGTCGATGCAACTTCGTGGAGTATTTCGTGCGGCTGTATTGCCGAAAGGACAACAAGCTATTGGAACCAAGTGGGTGTTCAAGATCAAGCGAAAAGCGGACGCTTCAATTGAGAAGTACAAGGCACGACTTGTGGCCAAGGGCTTCAAGCAGAAGTACGGCATCGACTACACGGAGACATTCTCATCAGTGGTCAAGTATATGACGCTGCGCATGGTGGTCGCGATTACCAAGTACTTTGGCTGGCCTCTTGACCAACTTGACGTGGTCACAGCTTTTCTCTGTGGGATGATAAAAGAGACGGTATACTGCGTGGTTCCAGAAGGTGTCGAATTGGATGAAGACTTCAACTGCCTCGAGTTGGTGAAGGCTGTTGTGAAGAGACTGTTCAGGAAGCGACTCGACCAGCAAGCAAAACTGTCAAGATTGCGCCTTCGTCTACGCAAGATAATGGCATACCGGATAAGTCACCAGTAAGTATCAGCTGTTCGGTATATCGGTATGTAGCGGTATACTTGTCTAACGGCGATGTCCGAAGGCGGACATGGCGTCACTCGATGACGTTATTCAATGACGTCACCGTAGGAGGTTCTAGAAGGTTCTAGACCGTTAGGCTTAGAGGTAGGTAGCTCTTAGTGAATTAGTTCCCTAATATATACCTACTTTGCATTTTGCACTCGAGCACCCAAGACCCAAGTTCTTCAAGCGTATACTCGTTAGGTTATGAGCCCAAGCCCCTTCGACTCTGCGACCTCTCTCGACACCAGCTACGCGGTCATGGAATCAAGTCAGACTCGCATCAACAAGTTCGACGGGACCAACTTCCACGCATGGATGTTCAAGATGCAGATGGTGCTCGATGTACGGGACCTGTGGGAGGTCGTCAGTGGTGAGGTCAAGGCTGAGCAGTGTTTGAACGCTCTGGACCAAGCGGCGTACAAGAGGAAGTCCCGCAAGGCGATGGCGATCATCTTCCTTGCGATGGAAGACTCTCAGCTACCGTTGGTTCGCTCTGCGAGTGGAGCGCATCATGCATGGAAGAAGCTTGAAGATCACTTCGAGAAGAAGAGCTTCGCAAACAAGCTCTTTCTTCAGCGTCGTTTCTTCACAGTTATGATGGGCGAGGGTGATGATATGCTGAAGCATATTAACAAGACCAAGACACTGT